>LR812535.1:42684331-42756831 GCA_903798195.1 Danio kyathit
TACTGCCATTTTAGTAGTTTGAAATAATATAATGTATAAGAAAAAATATATAGAGAAATACGTCTGTAAAAATGACAGAAAATGCACTAGCAGTTTAGTACAAGGTTTTGTAGTGTAATTTACAACAACAACACCGAGACAATATATCACTTCAAACTATTAAAAATTTTGATTTTTTTTTCGAACTCTTCAAGGTTAGATACAATAAATGGGGGAAAGAAAAACATGAATCACATATATACAGAAAACTGCCTATTTACGGATATTTATATTACAGGGTTGTATATTTTTACTCGTAAAGTTCTGAAACCACTTGAGGAAGATTAAATGTGAGTACATTTTTATTTTTGGGTGAACTATCCCTTTAGAGTTATAGTTAAGGGGATATTTATATAATCACTTAGTAGCGTACAGTATAAGTCCATAAGTAAGGTTGTAGCGATACATTAATTCACCATATGATACTATACCAGCTGAAGTATCACGATACCTAATAGTATTGCAATACTATAATTCATAACTTAAATTATAAGAAAATTGTCAGGAATACTATATTTTACATGTTATCATAGGTCTACTTGAATTTTATTTAATTTAATTATAATTCTCTTGTTAATGAAATAAGTCTTATTATCACGTTACTTCACCTAAAATGTATTTGTTCTTTCATTTTCTTTTCAGCTTAGTCCCTTTATTAATCTGGGGTTGCCTCAGCGGAATGAACCGCCAACTTATCTAGCATATGTTTTACACAGCGGATGCCCTTTCAGCCACAACCCATCACTGAAAAACCCATACACACACTCATACACTACGGTCAATTTGAGCTTACCCAATTCACCTGTACCACATGTCTTTGGACTTGAGGGGGAAACCGGAGCACCCGGAGGAAACCTACGCCAACACGGAGAGAACATGCAATCTCCACACAGAAATGCCAACTGACCCAGCCGAGGATCGAACCAGCGAACTTCTTGCTGTGAGGCGAACGTGCTACTCACTTATTCATTCTTTTTGTTTATTTTGTAGATAACTGACCAACAAAAAAATACATTAAAATAAAGATACAAATTATACCAAATTAAAATTGTTACAAAAAGAGGATTTCTCCAACAAAATTAAACTATATGAGGTGGTCAAAAATTGTTTCAATGTTTCCTGTTGCTATTTTGGGTGTTTCATCTAATGTTTTTTTTTCAGTCTTATAAGGTAACAATCCAAAGTAATTCAAAATTTCACTTTGTAAGCCGTTCTTTTTAAGAGATTGCTGCGATTGTTGTAGTTACTAAATCACATTGACAAAAACAAAAATGAACCGATTCAGGTGTGCGTTTGAAACGTCAGAAAACATCAGAAAACGTGACTAGTGACTTTTCCACATGCAACACTATCTATTGTAGATAGACCGTTAATGACGATACTACCGTTTACAAACTACAGTGGCACCGCCAGTATTTGGAGCTATAGTATCACAATAGTACCATAGTAACCGGTAAACTGTGCAAACCCTCGTCCATAGATGTCAAAAAATAATAATAAAATAAATAAAGTGCTGGCAACATCAGCATCATCCACCAGTTAAAATCAGTATAAGGCATTTACATAAAGGCGACTGAATGAATTTCATTTTTGGATGAACTATCCTTTAAGATCGAATTAAAACGAATTGCCATTCACTCAAACAGCCAAAGATATTAAAGTAACAGCACCACCTCACTTACTCACACAGACACATATTGAAAATCCACATTAAATTTCCTTCAGTTAGAGTAATAAAATGATTAGAGTATTGATTGGCCTTAAATGCTATTAAAACAGATTCATTCACAAGCACATGCTGTGTGGCTTCATTTAATTAGTGTTAGTGGGTAGACAGCAACAGTCCACTGCTCTTGTCTATTCCACATGAGATGAGATGCTGTGGATGGTAATATAATCTGTCAACTCTTGCTGACAGAAGACAGAATTTTAAAACAGTCTGAGCTCTTGAATGATTGATTATCTCAATACATTTTGTGGAGGTCATATTGATTTGTTTTGAAAAGTAAAACTCCTGGAATTAGTGACTTCAGACGTTTCCCCTGAGTGACATATACATTCAGCCTGCCTCAGCCAAATATGAAAAAGAACATTCAGATAAAACTAACACTGAATGCAGGGGAAAATATTTTGCCTGTCCTTGATGTCTAAGTTAGGGCTGCACAATATATCGTTTCAGCATCGGTATCGCAATGTGATCATTCGCAATAATCACGATATTGCAGAATATATGCAATGTTAAGTTTGTGTTATAAAAGCATGTTTAAAAGCATTCAGGGAAATTGTACCAGTTGTGACCTTAAATGTGATTAATCTTATTAAATTATTTTTATTTTAATCCTCCAGTTATTGTACTTGAACACTCCAAACTTGGGAAACAATAAAACACTTTATTTAAATTGTATATTTTTCTTCAGGCTTGTTTATACTAGAAACATGCTAACAACAGGCTAATTTATAGTAGAACCATGCTAAAAACATGCTAATTTATGCTAGAATCATGCTAGCATAATGCTAATTCATAGTAAAAACATGCTATTTTGTTAACAACTGCCTAGCAACCACTGAGAACATCTTAGCAACTTCCTAGCAACACCCTAGCAATTGTCTAGCAAGACCTTAGCAACCACCTAGCAAAACCTTAACAACCACTTAGTAACACCTTAGCAACTGCCTACTAACACATTAGCTACCACCTAGCAACACCTCAGCAACTGCCTAGCAACACCATAGCAACCACCTAGCAACACATTAGCAACCACCTACCAACACCCTAGCAACTCCCTACCAACATCTTAGCAACCACCTAGCAATGTCTTAGCAACCGCCTAGCAACGGCTTAGCAACCACCTAACAACACCTTAGCAACCGCCTAACAACACCCTAGCAACTGCCTAGCAACACCATAGCAACCACCTAGCAACCACTCAGAACAACCTAGCAACCCCTAAGCAACCGCCTAGCAATGTCTTAGCAACCACCTGGAACACCTAGGCAACCACCTAGCAATGACCTAGAACACCCTAGCAACCACCTAAAAACAATTCAGAAAACATTAATAACAATCTAGCAACACCTTAGTAACCAACTAGAACACTCTAGCAACCACCTAGCAACACCTTAGCAGCCACATAGAATACCATAGCAACCACTTAGCAACCAATCAGAACACCTTAGCAACCGCCTAATCATCCCTTAGCAACCACCTAGAACACCTTAGCAACCGCCTAGCAACACCTTAGTAACCATTTAGAACACCCTGGTAATGCCTTAGCAAGAAACATCCCAATCCATACTAATAAACATATACTAATAAAACTAATAATAAAACTAATAAAACATGTTCATCCGTTGAACAGGATGATTGGCAAAGGTACAGGAAAGAAAGAAAGAAAGAAAGAAAGAAAGAAAGAAAGAAAGAAAGAAAGAAAGAAAGAAGAAAGAAAGAAAGAAAGAAAGAAAGAAAGAAAGAAAGAAAGAAAGAAAGAAGAACGAAGGAACAAACACACAACTAAATGAATGAATGAACGAAAGAACGAACAAAGGAACGAGTTAACAAATGTCCAAACAAACAACTGAACAAGCGAACACAGCAAACCAACAAACAACAAGCAACAAGCAAACAATACCTAAATCAAACTAAAATAAAACTCTACAATTCTTATTAATATTATTACTATTATTTCTTTATTTATTGTATTTCTTATTTTTTTAAGATAAGTACACCACTAGGGCAACCCAGTGGCGCAGTAGGTAGTGCTGTTGCCTCACAGCAAGAACGTCGCTGGGTCGCAGGTTCGAACCTCGGCTGGGCTGGGTCAGTTGGCGTTTCTGTGTGGAGTTTGCATGTTCTCCCTGGGTTCGCGTGGGTTTCCTCCGGGTGCTCCGGTTTCCCCCACAGTCCAAAGACATGCAGTACAGGGGAATTGGGTGGGCTGAATTGTCCATGGTGTATGAGTGTGAATGTGTGTGTGGAAGTTCCCAGAGATGGGTTGCGGCTGGAAGGGCATCCGCTGCGTAAAATCGTGCTGGATAAGTTGGCGGTTCATTCCGCTGTGGCGACCCCGCAAGGGACAAAGCCGACAAGAAAATGAATGAATGAATGAAGTACACCACTAATCAAAGAGTTGGGGCTAGGTTTGTTTTTAAAGAAATCTTCAATATAAACATTTAATATAAAAATGCAATATTATAATATAATTTGTATAATTTCTAATGTAATATAAGAAAGTACAGTTTTTATAAAAAAACAACAACAGCTCTCAGTTTTCACAAACAGCTGTTGCTAAACCCTTTATATGCCCTGCCATCAAAAAACAAACCAAAAAACAAACTCTTTTTGTATTTCTTAACTCCTAATGTCGCTAGTTAACACACTCAATGCATTTTTTTTTCCAACATATCCCATAATTTCTAAAATATCAACCTCTTCCAAATGGTTGATATGTCTGTTTATGGTAAAAGTACTGAAATGAGTGTATGTATATATATATATATATATATATATATATATATATATATATATATATATATATATATATATATATATATATATATATATATATATATATATATATATATATATATACATACATCTGAAAGTATGAAGTGTACGACCAATTTATTTAAAAACATGAAGTATGTTTTGAAGTAAGCCATAAAATATTTCAGATTCTCATTTAACATGTTTCCTTGTTTTTTTTTTTTTACAATAAAACCAAAATCAAGTGTAGTAGTGCAACAGGATTATGTTTGTTTGTTTGATTTTTTTTTGTAAAACAACAATGCTGTGTAGTGTAAACTATTTTAAAAACAGTCATTTTTTTAATTACTTTAAGAGTCATTATTTAAAACAGTCAAAATATGGTCAACCATTTGGTAGAGCGGGCAGTTAAAGGATTAATATTGATTGAAACACCAAAACAAAAACAAAAAAAACAGAACAAAACGAAACAAATGAAGAATTATTTGACACTGAAAACTGCAATAATGCTGCATTTTAACTCCAGTTTAACTCCAAAATTTGCAAAAAATCTCAGGTCTTAGAAATCATCAAAGAAATAAGCATCTCAAACCAAATATCTGCCAAAAGCCAGACAAATATCTTTATGGCATGCATCAATCAGTCTTTGTTTGTTCTCAGAGTTCAGATTCCACTGAAAACCTGTGGGGAACTATTGACCAATCCTGTTTGCCTCTGAACAGATCCAACTAAACCTGGATTAAACTGGATCAATACACACTGAAGAAGACCGAGCTGAAGTCAGCATCACGCTCATTGCTCATCCTTCACACCACTTTCCAGAACGCCAAAACTGTGGAAAATAGTTCACTGCAGTGTGAATTAATGCTCACCTTCTAGCCATTTAATACCGAGATCTAAAGACAGAGGAGACGAGGCCATTTTCCCCAAACCTGACGGACAGTAGGCTATAGTCTGGAGCCAGTGACTCACTCTTTTATTTTCATAAACGGCAAATGTAGTGTGCAAAATAAGATTATCTCAAACTACGATTACGTAAGGCTGATGCTCATCCGCTTGGAGACCTGATTTGCTCACTATTGAATTAGATACTGTTTACAAATGTCCAAGAAAGACACTTATTAAGTATTATGTGTCCTGTGGTGGGGCATGGCAAACCGTATAACTATAAAATTCTGATCTCTTTGAGATTTTTTTTTACATTCATTGTGTACTTCTGGGAAGATAGCTTAATAGCATTTTTTTTTTAGTATTACAATTTTTTAGGATTTACTTTCATGAATTTTTTACTAAAATGACAATAACTTTTAGGCATGCATATTTTTATTTCATAATTAACATTTATTTTGATGTTTACTCTTTCGAGATAAAGGCTTTGTAAAGCATTTGTACCAGGGTATACAAAAAAGCATAAAAGAAGCATTTATTTATTGCATTTTATTTCAGCCAAAGTAATAATTTAATAACATTTTTTACAAACTTTACAGACAAAAAAAAAAAGAAATTCGGTCCTGGAGGTCCGGTGTCTTGCAGATTTTAGCTCCAACTTGCCTTAACACACCTGCAAGGATGGTTCTAGAAAGCCTATTAAGAGCCTAATTAGCTAGCCCAGGTGTATCTGATTGGGGTTGAAGCTAAAATCTGCAGGACACCAGACCTCAAGGACTGAGATTGAGAACCCCTGCTTTAAAACAAATTGATTCAATAAGTTAAATTGTTCTCTGATATCACCTACATCGTAGGTACACTGTAAAAAATAAATCCGTAAAATTTCCGGTAAAAAAACGGCAGTTGTGGTTGCCAGTATTTAACCGTAAAAAATATGGTACAAACCGTAAAAGTAATTTCTCATTTTTACAGTAAATTACCGTATTTTATTAATTTATAGAGGTAATATGTCTGTATTTTAAATTAGCAACATCTACACATCTTTTGTTACACAGAAAAACATGATAACACAGCCATATGCAGGTGGTGATGAGAAAGTTTATACATAATGAACCAATACTCATCACAAACAACTTCTCCCACAATCAGAAAAGTGTATCAGTGTAAAGAAGGTGCTCAGTGTCATTCACACAGCTACTAAACACCAGTATGGTAACACGCATAAAATTAAAGTCATGAAATAAACATTGTTTATCAACATTAGATGTAACATAAATCACTAATATACATTACTGATGGGGAAACAACTAAAAGGATCCATAGTAATGTCAACAAAAAGCATAAAAAATGATGTGCCATGCAGGGAATTCTGGGAAAGTCAATTTACGGTGATTCGCCGTATATATTACGGAAACATACTGTTTACCAGGTTACGGATTTGTACTGTAGCATTTCTACAGTTTTTTACCGTTAAAATCACATCCATTTTTACAGTGTATGTGACTTAAAAAATACTCGGGAAACTGTTTTTATGAGCTCATGTATACAGAAACTACAGAAATGATGCCTAGATCGACAAGCCCCATTTTGACCATATTTGGTTTTATAATAAAATTTGCAGTCAGTCAAACCCCCAATTTGCATTGTAATGCGCTGTCTAGATGACTGGCTAAGATCAGCTCCTTAAAGCCCACCACACACCGGACAAGAAGCACCATTCCACGTCTTTTAAAATTCTAAACATTGTATTAGTGCTGTGTTTCTCAACCATGTTCCTGGAGGACCACCAACACTGCATGTTTTGGAGGTCTCCTTTGTCACACCCATTACAGGTTTTTCAGTCTCTGCTTATGAGCTGATGATCTGAATCAGGTGTATTTGCTTAAGGAGACATGGGCTGTTTCTCAATTCCAAGAACGCAAGACCGGTCTTGCCAGGTCACCTCGGAAGAACGAACTCGGGAGACCGCGAGAACAGAGAACGCGTCCTGTGAGAAATTAGATGTTGTGTTCTTGCTGCTGGTCACATGACCTTCGCACGTTTTTAATGGAAAATTATTTAAACATTACAGCATTCATACAACGATTTATTGTTTTTCCCCTTTTTAAAATATATTCTATGCATAAAGACTTTCCAATATACGTTGCACAATATAAATAAAACAGATTTTAATACGAATTTCAGCAAATAAACACCCTTAATGTGTTTAACCCTTTATTAAGATTTTCATGGTAATGTTTATATTCATTTCATTTCGTTTCATTTAGGGAAACTCCTGAGATAAATAAGTTACATCTCTGAACTTTAATAATAAACCTATATACAGTAAAATGCTGTGCTTCCCACCTCCAGTCGCAATGACTTCTGGGACTTCTAGAGCGAGTTCAGTGCTTAAGTCTGCAACCATGCGTCCTCGATTTCAAGAACACATTCGTGAAGTTTCACGCATCCTCCGTTCTTGCGGTCTTGAGTTATCGAACTGAACTTTGGCAGTTAATGATGACATTACACGAGAACACGAGGACGTAAGATCGCTGAAGAACGCATATTGAGAAACAGCTATGGGCTTCATCCGATATTGCCAACTACCCAGTAGGTAATGCATTTGAATTTGAATGTACTAGTCGGCCATTAGAAAAGTATGTTCTATTCAGTATAAATGTCAGTAGTATGAATGGAACTCGGATGTACTACATCTGCCATTTTGTCATCATCACGTGACCTACCCGCGTCAGTTGAATCGCTTCACTCCCATTCATGAATTCACTCGCGGTGCATTATGGGGTGGGATAGCATAGCGTCCATCCTATCCACACATCAGAATATCGCCGGAAGTAGAAAGTCATCCACTTCTCACATACTGAATTTTGAATTCAATAAATTCAGACATACTACTTTGCTCACATACTCGCATACTATGGAAAATGTGCAGAGCTGGTGGTCCCCCAAGAACATAGTTGAGAAACTTTGTTTTAGTGTATGCACACCAGCGCCACCACTCAGTGTCTGTCCACATTGCTTAGCAACGTATAGAAAACAATTAAAAAAAATTAAGAGTCTCACATAGATAGTACATTTAAGCTTAGATAGAATTAAATAAGCGTAGAAAAAACACAAGCTACGATAAACTTAAAAATAAGGGTGAAAATAAGGGTCATTGTTGTAATCTCAACAGGAAACGTGACCAATTACTGCCTGTACTCCGAAAAATATTTGTAAACTTATTTAAAATGAGCTGAATCAACACAATTCCTGAGTTTTTGGGGGAAACAACTTAATAGTTTTACGTTAAATCCACTTAAATTTGCAAAAACAATTAATTTAATCAATTTGTGTTGGGACAACATGAAGGAATTGAGTGGAACCATTTTTTACACAGTGTAATGTGCATATAAAGATGCCATAAGCAACATAGTCAATTTTCAAAGGGATTTTACGCTCACAGGATGTACATGACAACAAGAAAACAAAGGTGTTTAAGGCTAATAGTATGTCATTTCCATGTACTGAAGTCTTAAACTATTCAGCTATGTCTAGGTATTTTCAGATTTTCATTATATGACACCTATAATATTTATTTGATTATTATATACATCTTTTTGAGGGATGTACACAATAACAATGGTCCTAACTAGGTCCACACGGAAACTATGCGCGCAGACATCCGCAGATTTCCAGCCCATCACTGAGTCTATGTATTTACTTAAATGTATTTTTATTCAGTTAATTATTCAATTAATTAAATGAAATTAATTTCACTAATATTATTGTGATATAATATTAGTAATATTAAAATGTTCATATGATTTATTTACAATACAATTTGTAAAGTCATATTCTCTGTCTTGTAGTAGATATATGAGAGACTTGCTTTGTTTACCAATTAGGTGGATCTAATTGGATTTGCATTGCAAACATAATATATGAAATACAAAATAATGCATGTTTTACTTTTGTTTAAAGTTTAGTTATGATACTTCTAAAATTATTCTGCATAAATCCACAGATTTTTTACAAAATTCTCTTCATAAATCGTCACCTTGGAATTATAAGATTCTATCTGCGTTCTGAATGATTTTGAGATATTGAGCTTCAAAGTTATGCATTCAATAGCAAACAGTATGTGTGTAACATTCGTTTTTTAAACAAAATATCTTAAAATGTAAACAACTAATAAAAAAACACCCCATAATGTAAATAATTTGTCATTTAATTAAAATATGTCAATAACTCAATTTTGACAAAAATGTCAGATAGAACCTTATAGTTCTAAGGTGACGAAATAGCAAAAAATGTCAAAAAGATTCTGTCTGGGCCTAGTCCTAACCTATTTCCTGTATTACATGTTTTATTTCCAAAGCTTCCAAGATCCAAAAATGTCCACATATAGATAAATCATGTTGTGGCAGCTGATTAAGATATTAAATTGCCTCTTGTTACAGTAACAAAATAGTTTAATAACTAAAAGTAAATGTTAATGGGCCAATGACATCGCCACATTGAAATGGTCTATATCAGAGGTGGGCAAACTACGGCCCGCGGGCCAGATGCGGCCCGCTGAACACTTTCATCCGGCCCGCGAGGGAGTTTTTAAAATGCTGCTTCTGAGTGATTTGGTTTCAGAACTAGTAAATTAATGATGCAATACAAGTGAACGCCATTTGGTGGCAGTATTGCACGCGGTACAGTTAGCGCAACCAGTAGAATTAGAACACACTCTCGGATATTAAAATGCACTTTCACGCAAAATGCACTTCTCTTTTTTTTTTTTTTTTTTGCGAGAGCGCTTCTTAAACTGAACAGCGCATCATCGATAAAGCAAACGCGCTCAGGCCCGAATGTAATGTGAGCGCGGGCCGTCGGTGGAGACGGGAGGGGGGACAAGCGTGCTTCGGCCCGGTTTAATGCAACTGTACATAGTGTGAGTACGCCCTCAGATTCTTCTTCCATTCTATCTCATAGTTTTATGTTTGAAATGAGCATATTAATACAAGCTCAAATAAGATTGTTGTGAATTTGACTCAAATTGCATAATAATTGCTGGTTAAATGTGTTGATTTTTATATTATATATATTATATATATTTTCCATGCATACATCCACTTTAAAAAGTTATTTTATCAAAGATTTGTGGTTTCATCAAGTTTTATGATGATTGATCTCTATATTCTAAAAGCAGTGCAAATTAGATTAATGTACATTTGACTGAATAGTAAACTTTAAGAATTATTTTTAATGTGTTAATAGGAGATTTTATTCTATCAGACAATATCTTTTCTATTCTCCACTGTAAAAAATATACATTATTATTATTATTGATAGTACTATTATACTTTATAGTTTTATGATGATTAATAAGTAAATATAAATAGCAGTGCAAATTAATTTGACTTGTAAATTTGACTCAATTATAACTATTATTAACATAATCAGTTTTGTATTAAGGTGACATGATTCTGTCCGATATTACATATTATTCCATGCATACTGCCACTATAAATAAAAGTTATATTTTGAAGGATTTGACATGTGGCCCTTCACTTGGTTTGCAAAACTTGATGTGGCCCTCGGGTCTAAAAAGTTTGCCCACCACTGGTCTATATAGTATAAAAACTTGTATTCAAAGGTGTATTCATGTCATTGACCCACATGCTCTGCTTTTGTTGCAGTTACAGTGCTGCTCATCCAGTGTACCTCTTTATTTATTAAAAGAGTTCAACCTACTTTAAAACAGTGATTCCAGCACAGTATAAATAACAGATGTGACCTACAGGGGACACTCGAGGTGACACCCAGCGGAACGTGTATATGTTAGCATGAATATGAAAACGCTTCCCAGTGATCTGGCGAATTAAAATCCATCCCTGCTCCTCCCTTGAAAGAAAAAAAGAGGAGGGGAAAAAAAAAGCACTTTCCATCAGCACTACCTCATCCGTGGTGCCAGAGTTGAGTCCTGCTGTTATGTTCCAACAAGCTCTAACTACTCTATAATCCAAAATAACGGCAGCTTGGCGGCCCCGGCAGCCCCTGTTTTGAGCTAATGGTCACTCTACTGAAGGGGTAATGTAATAATTTGGACAGAAAGGGAGTGAGGAGAGGTGTGGTGGGGGAATTAGACGAGAAAGGGGGTTGATTTAATCTCTTCCTGTCCTCTCTGGTCCCACCTTTCTGCCTCATGTCCGACAGACATAAGGAAATGAGCAGATTAATCAAAATTAGATTCTCTCCGCTCTCTTACTGCGCAGCACCTGCAGTCGCTTGAGGAAATGAGGCGCTCCAACACCTTCAATTCAGGTCGATTGCAGATGATCTTTGAGCTTGCAGACATTCAGCACTGTAGGTTTAAACGTTTGTATTATTAACAGAGAACTTCTACCATTGGGTAATTTAATTGAATTTAGTAAGCGGTTTAAAAATCTATTGATTCAATATGTGGGTTATGCAGTAACGCGTGTAATGCAGGGTCATTTTGTGATGCATTTAGGCTACACTGGTTATGGTTGGTTTTTAATGTACTGTTTTATTCAAGGGCGGCATGGTGGCTCAGTGGGTAGCACTGTTGCCTCACAGCAAGAAGGTTTCTGGTTCGAGTCTGGGTCAGTTGGCATTTCTGTGTGGAGTTTGCATGTTCTCCCCGTGTTTGCGTGGGTTTCCTCCAGGTGCTCCGGTTTCCCCCACAGTTCAAAGACATGCGCTATAGGTGAATTGGGTAAGCTAAATTGGCCGTAGTGTATGTGTGTGAATGAGTGTATGGGTGTTTCCCAGTGATGGATTACAGCTGGAAGGGCATCCGCTGCGTAAAACATATGCTGGATAAGTTGGTGGTTCATTCCGCTGTGGCGATCCCTGACTAATAAAGGGACTAGGCCAAAATACAAATTGTTTCATTCAAAGTCTAAAGTTTTATACTCGTGTTAACATGCAATTGCTCGTATGATTGCTATTGTGACTTTATTATCACAAGTTTAAATTAAGACTCCTTAAAAAATTAATTAATCACAATTGACATTATTTCAAAATTGTACAATTCATTTCTGATTTACAAATTCACTATTTGTGAGCTTGCAATCCCAAACTTGCAATTAGTACAGTTACAGTTACAACATAAAAAAAAAAAATAAAAAATAATAATAATAAAAACGTGATGGTGTGTATGCATGTGTGTGTGTGTGCATACTCATACATGAATACATAGATAAATGCATACTTTTGTGTGTGTGCATACATGCATACTTTTTTTATTTATTTATACATTTTATTTATTTATTTTAGTCTTTGTCAGTATTCCTTTTTTACAACACTCGTAAAAACAAACACACACATATATACATACAATTGAAGTGCTGTATAGTGGGAATAATATTTTCAACATATTTTTAAACATATATATATATATATATATATATATATATATATATATATATATATATATATATATATATATATATATATATATATATATATATATATATATATATAGTTGAAGTCAGAATTATTAGCCCCCATGAATTATTAGCCCCCCTGTTTCTTTTTTCTCAATTTCTGTTTAATGGAGAAAAGATTGTTTCAACACATTTCTAAACATAATAGTTTTAATAACTAATTTTTAATAACTGATTTATTTTATCTTTGCCATGATGACAGTAAATAATATTTTCTAGATATTTTTCAAGACGCTTCTATACAGCTTAAAGTGACATTTAAAGGCTTAACTAGGTTAATTAGGTTAACTAGGCAGGTTAGGGTAATTAGGCAAGTGATTGTATAACAGTGGTTTGTTCTGACTATCGAAAAAAATACAGCTTAAAGGGGCTAATAATTTTGACCTTAAAATTGTTTTAAAAAAATTTAAATCTGCTTTTATTCTAGCCAAAATAAAACAAATAAGACTTTCTCCAGAAGAAATAAATATTATCAGACATACTGTGAACATTTCCTTGCTCTGTTAAACATCATTTAGCAAATATTTAAAAAAGGAAAAAAAAAAATAATTCTGACTTCAACTGCATATATATATATATATATATATATATATATCAAGTGCTCAGCATAACTGAATACACCCCATTTTTAAAATGAATATTTTTATACATTTCTCAGTGAATATAGACAATGCATTTTGGTGCATTTAAACAAAACAGATTCATTAATCAGATATATTTATTAAAATAATATTTTAGTCACCAAACATATTTAGAAATTGAAAGACAATACAATTAAATTCAAGGAAATATTACAAAAAAAATACAACCTACAAAATTCCAACAAAATTTTTCCATTTGTTTTTGGCTTTTTTTGATATTTTTCTCTTTTTTAAATTTCAATTTAATATTTTTCTATAACATATAAATTTGGGAGTACTGGTTTTTGGGTCATTACTGTAAGTTATTTTGTTAGATAAGCTCCAGATTTGGCTTCAGTACTGCTCAATATATTGTATATGCAGAAATATAATATTGTATAGCTTCCTATTAAAAAAAAAATATATGCTTATATATGCTGAGCACTATATATATATATATATATATATATATATATATATATATATATATACATACATACATACATACAATAACAATACATCTTCAAAAGACACACAAAGGGATAAAAAAGAGAACAAAACAAAAAAAAGGAGCTCAGATTATATATAAAATAGCACTACCCCAAATAAAACAAATCAGAAAAGGGCTAAAAACATAGCTTATTTTTCAGATAATAATACAGTTACAATATTCATTTTAGCATGATAGGGCATATACTGTGTGTATATATATTTTTTATTAGATATTATGTATTATGCCCTATATATAAATATATATAAATATATATATATATATATATATATATATATATATATATATATATATATATATATATATATATATATATATATATATATATATATTTTTTTTTTTTTTTTTTTTTTTTTTAAGGTGGTTAATAATGCTGTCTTTAAAAATTATTTAAAAACATTTACAATCTGCTTTATTCCAGCATAAGACTTTCTCCAGAAAAAAAGTATAGGACATACTGTGAAAGTGAAGTGAAAAAAAAAATTAATGTTTTTGAAGAAGAAAAAAAAATAAATATCACAGGAGGATATTTATTTATGTTTTATTTTTATTATTTTTATTTTTTTTTATAGTATAAGGCTACATGAATTACCACTTTAATGTTGTGGTTATTCAACAAACTAATCCAGCAACTCAAACAGCATCAACTGAAATACTCCCTTAATGAACATCTAAGACAACTACTCTGAATTCAGGTCAAGCAAGTTTCCTCTATTTCAATACACTCCACCCAGTCAATGGCCTGCTCTGACACACACATGGTGTAGGATGTCAGGAAAAGTCATAAGGCCGCGTGCGTTCGCAGAAGCAGCCTCCGCTCACTCTCTCTCTCAATGCTGCAGCCGGTGGCATTGATTGTTGGTAATGGAGCTGCCCGGCCCTGATAATGCATGATGTAATTGTCAAAGGGGTTTAATCTATTTATTGTAAGTGGGATTGAAAGCAGCCTCATCCAAACTTCCATTTCAAGGAGACAGACAGAATTCAAGTGGGAGAAAGGATGAAAGACAGCATGATATGTTTGTGCTGGGGGTTCTGATGGAAACCTCTGCGAGATAGGGGTCTTTCATTCACCCCCTGACATTGAGAAGAGTGTGGGGTCCCTTGCTCAATGGGAAAAAAAATTCTATCATGTCGGCCTGGCTCAATCCCTCCAGGCCACAAAAGGAAGGTAATAGTGGCTTATTGCTTATAGGACTGCATATATACACTACACTGGGCGATGCTTTTCAATTACCACCGCTGCCGAGCGAGAAAATAATATAGCACATATTTCTAAAGCAAAATGCTTAGGTCAGACACGCATAGAAATAAAATATACCTTGTGTCATTTAATTTGACAGTTGTCCTTTCAAGCGATCGTGCAGAGGTCGACGTGCGGTGTGCGACAAGAAAAACAGAGGTGCTTCGAGGTGACTGGGACTCGTGGGTGTTTGCGTTTCGACAATTGTACTCGCAAATTGCTCGCATCTAGTTAACGACCCTGCCCGTGCTTTAACACAAATACAGTCGGTAATGATGTCAAACAACCGGCTGAAAATCCCAACAGTCTGAGCACAAGCGTCCCTCATTAGACTAACCTTACGAGGAGATGTTTATGGGTTGGTCGGGAATGTCAAGCTAAAGCTATTTATAGATCAATATCAAACAAAAGAGTGTCATCCCCTCTGGCCAGCCGTTACCCAGAGCACGGACCCCTAAATCAAAGTCATTCATCATGTTTTTGGGGAAGAGCTTCTTGGGGCAGGGGGGCCACATCCCGGTGTCCTCCGGTGAAGAGAGATGCATTAATTAGGTGCATGTAGGGATGGCAGAATGCAGTCAGAGTCTGTAATAGATTCCTCCTGGAATTGATGAGCTTGTTTGTGAAGGGGGGCAGTGGCAGACACACCTCTGGATCTCCCCAGAATAACACTACCTGGAGACAGGAGGCCATTTAAACAGAGCATACTTCCAAAACAGCTTTAGCTAGCTCGCTTCTGGGTAAGTTTGCCATTTTTAGATTTGCACTGCCAAATCACACACAAACACACAGTTGCGTTCGCTAGTGTAAACATTTTGCTTGATGCATTGTTTACAATATCTTAGTAATGTATATCAGCACTATTTACAGCGTTTAGCAACTAGCAAGCTATCTCTGACAGAATATGAAGTACAATCACAAGCAGTTTCCAACATAAAATCTGGGTATGTTTTGTTGCACATTTCAGATGATAAATCTAACTATTGGGCACTGCCTACATTTATGGTAATCTGAATTATACATTAATTAGAGTGTGTTTTGTTGCGTTTCAGATTTACACCCTTCTTGTGCAAGTCCATGAGAAGGAGAGTTTGTCAGATCACCAAGATTAGCGTATGACTGACCTAACCCTTCCCTAAACTCAACCAACAGTTTTTTAAAAAAAACCAACACAATCAAACATAAAAAAACTATGTAGTTTTAAACAGGGGATATTTCCAAAGCAGCTTTAGGTAGCTAGGTTCTGGGTTGTATTGTGTGTATATGTAATAGAGTGTATCATGTGTGCATGTGTATCATGTGTGTATATGTATACAAAGTATCATGTATATGTGTATATGTATAGAGTGTATCATGTGTGCATATGTATGGCGTGTATCATGTGTGTATATGTATAGAGTGTATCATGTGTGCATATGTATGGCGTGTATCATGTGTGTATATGTATAGAGTGTATCATGTGTATGTATAGACCTTTTTCTTAGAATGCAAAATTACCCATTATGCTTTGCGTGTATGCGCAAGGAGAATGCTAAGAACTTCCGGTCTACAGCTGATGTGTATAAACATTTGGACACCTTTGAAATTATAGTTTTAATCCATTTTATTTGCTTTTAACGTCTTTGAACTAATACTGTTGTCGATTAGCGCCACCTCCTGGACTGATCATTTTAAAAAATGTGATCTAGTGGGATGCAAAACAACTGCTGCGCGGTATTTTCCCCTCGTTGTCAGATGGCATCTTGTGCCGTTTAAATGGAGCCTCGTCATCGCTAAAGTCAACATTTTCTCTTTCTTTTAAACATATAACCAGCCCAAACAAATGTAATTCACCAAAATGTTTGACACACACACACACGTAGCCTGTACTGTCCCACTAACACATTGATTTAGTGTCACAAAGTGAAAATAAAGTAGCGTTGAAATGACAGAAAAAAAAATATCCTGATAAATACTACACAACACAAACTAACTCAATGAAACGGCTCCCAATTAGAATCAACATGCAAATCAGCCAGCAGAGTATCAGTAATGGACTTTTATTGGTAATTTTTTAAATTGCATGATTACATAGTTAAGTTTCATGCCAGTAATATGATTTGTTCTATATGCAGTGAAGTATTGCATGTTTGTGTGTGTGCGTGCATTAAAAAGCCACTGAGCTAACAGCTGACTGGTCGGGAACACACACACACTGAATTTCTGACGGCAGACACGTGAACTAGGAGAACGTTTTTTTCTTGCGCTTGAACCACATCTGACAGATTATATCGGTTTTAACACTCACCTTTCAAAGTTGTGTGTCACAAAAACACTCCGTAATCCACTCAAAACGCTATTAAAACCAATGTTCGGATCGCAGATGACCTATTATAAACGCTGTAAATGGAAGTTCTAAACATTCCACCGGAAGACGCTGGACACTATGGCGCCCTCCATGCAGCAGCCAAGAAAAAAAGTCTATAGAGTGTATCATGTGTGCATATGTATAGAGTGTATCATGTGTGTATATGTATAGGGTGTGTATATGTATAGAGTGTGTAAAAAAGTGATGTCTGGCCACAGTAAATATGGCTCATTAAAATAAACAGATTTCACTTAAAAAGTTTAGTTTTGGACATTGTTTAATTTTAAACTATAATTGTTACATAAAATATAGATTTCACTGTTTACTTTATTTAATAAGCTATATTAAAAAGTTAGCAATAATTTGAGATTTAGTCAATTGAACCCAATGTTTTAGGATTCATCAGATTACCACGTGACGCTGTACCACGTGAAATGACAGCGCACAATTTGAGGTGTCCATCTTTTGAAAATCAGATCGGGAGAAGGCTGTTTATCTTTTGGTAAGTAATTGCAAGTGTTAGATGATATTTCCTTTATGCCGGCTTCTAAATAATGCATGTTTAAATGTTTACAGTAGAACGAATGGACGATTTTAATAAATGTGCATGCTCACCAGACTCAACAGAACGTGTTAACCCTGATTTTAACATACATTTGAAATACGTTCCTTTCATGAGATAAATGTTAGTTAAATAATGGTGATTTGACCGATTTTATTTGTCTTTTTTCTTATTTGAAAACATGATTGTACTTTTAGTGATGGGCGATCTCTTATTGTTTGTAATAATACTAGTAAAACTAGGTATTAAAACCAGTAATCACTACACAAGTTTCCCCGCAATAATAACGACAAAGCCTGTGCAATCATTTTGTAGCGGTTTTGTAGCAAATGAGAAGAGTCGAATCTTCAGCTGCAGGGAGTGTAAATTGGGCTCAAATAGAAGGCTCAATATGATATATAAAGCGGGACCCGAGCTAAAGAGCCGAATCTTTGGAAAGAGCCGAACTTCCCATTACTAAAAGCTAGGGCTGGCTTGCGTTGTAACGTTAGTGTATTATTGTCATCACGAAGGTTTTTATAGACTCGGCTGTTTTAGACTTTTTTTAAAACATGTTCTAATAAAACCTTTTGTGCGCGCACTCAAAGAAAGCCTGTCACAGAGTGAATACTGAACTCAGATGTTTTGCGCCGCTTTTGAACTGTCGAATACACACACTACATATGTAAACAAACAATCTTTGCATAAAGTCGTTAAAGGTAAACATTAGTCGTTGTGTATCAGTAGCTATCTTAAATCTATTTATTACGGGCCTTTGTGACCTAACGTTAAAGTATATAATGTAATACTGCTAACATTAATTAAACAACACAACAGAAAAATAGTCACTGCTATTGACTGAATAACAGACGGCCTATAACTTCACTTAGAATACATAATGACATTCAAAATTAAAACATTTTAATTTGTAGTTATGCTTATAACTCATTACTAATAATGATGTATGTATACATTAGCTTTATTTATCAATAACTGGCATGGGTGAGTTGATGATTCATTAACAAAATGAATATCAATTTGTAACTTGAATGTGTCTCATTTTTATTTAATAGTCATTTTGTGAATGAAGCAACATAACCGTGGATCACCTGACTTCAGAGTCAAGGTAGGAGCTTTTACAATAATTTCTCAAGATGTGTGCAGATATTGAATATGTGTAAATCTGTCTGTTTGTGTTACACAAATATTTAAATCAGTTGATGACACTCTCTGTGAGAAATAAACCAACATTTATGCTGTTTTTGTTTTCCTTTTATTTATTTATTTTTTGTGTTAAATTAAGTGGCAATGCATATTGTGTTGTAAAGGTCCAAGAAAAAAGTCCTCTTAAAACATTCCAGATTAGATCATGACTCTTTGGTCAGACACTTTTCACAGCCATGTTGTGATTGTCGTTCCAGATCTTCATTTCAGTAAATAGTGGAGGACAGCCCACCCATCGACCATTTTCATTTAACTCAGGTATTTTATCTGTAATTTTGTCAAAAGTACTGACATCAGATCTGAAATGTAAAAAATGTGATTATATCAACATTTTGAGCAAATTATTAATGACTTTTGATTAGCTATTGTGTTCACACACTCAACAGATATTTTTTATGATTGATCATCAATCAATTACCGACAAATCTAAAATGATCACTGTATCACACTCTTCACCATGCTCTTACACTGATCCACACAGGAGTGTTTAAAGCCAGGTCTGTCAGCTGATCTATTATATATATCTGCTCCTGTTTGTATCGGTTAAGGTGTTTTTTACTGAGCTTTAAACGATTATCATTGTGGCCAAACACTGTTGAGCATGTGAACACAATGGTGGGAAATGCTAGTATACTCTCAATGTAAAAATGTCAGTACCACCTGACTTTTGAAAACTTAAAAGTTTTATTGTCATGTTTTTTTTTGTTTGTTTGTTTTTGTATTGTTTTTTTTTTTATTATTAAAAATTAAAGTAGTAGTAGACGTCATTGGTGTAGTACTATCAAAATTAGTAGATGTTGTTGTAGTAGTAGGAGTAGTAGCAGTCATCGTTGGTGTAGTAGTATCAAAAGTAGTAGATGTTGTCAATTTAGATGTTGTAGTAGCAGTCATTGTTGTAGTAGTAGCAATGGTAGTAGTGGTAGACATAGTAGTATCAGTAATAGTAGTCATTGTTACAGTAGTATCAGTAGTAGTAGTCATTGTGGTAGTGGTATCATTAGCAATAGTCATTGTTGTAGTAGTATCAGTAGTAGTAGTCATTGTTGTAGTGGTATCAGTAGCAATAGTCATTGTTGTAGTAGTATCAGTAGTAGTAGTCATTGTGGTAGTGGTATCAGTAGCAATAGTCATTGTTGTAGTAGTATCAGTAGTAGTAGTCATTGTGGTAGTGGTATCATTAGCAATAGTCATTGTTGTAGTAGTATCAGTAGTAGTAGTCATTGTTGTAGTGGTATCAGTAGCAATAGTCATTGTTGTAGTAGTATAGGAGCCACTATGTCATGTGTGTATATGAATGGAGTGTATCATGTGTGTATATGTATAGAATGTATCATGTGTGCAGAGGCGCCTGCAGGATTTTATTCCTTGGTACGCACAAATCCAGCACCCCGGAATCACGAACTGGATTGTCAAATAAAATAATAATCTAGCCTAAATAAAATTAAAGTAAAATATTCGGTCACACTTTATTTTGATGGTCCGTTTGTTGAATTTAAGTTACATTGCAACTAATTCTCTTTAGATTATAAGTAGACTGTTAGGTTGGGGTTGGGGTTAGTGTAAGTTGACATGTACTTGCAAAGTTTCTTATAGTCAGTTAAATGTCTGTTGAAGGACTGTTAAATGTCAGTATCAACAGATATTAAGCAGACAGTCTACTAATACTCAAATGGACCATCAAAATAAAGTGTTACCAAATATTCCGTTTCAGAGAAGCCTATATTAAACTTTTTTCCATGTTGCACCGGTCAATTACAATTTAATTCATTTAATTAAATAATTTGATTAAGTAGGACAGGCGTTTACAATATTCTGAGAAAACAGAAACTCGTTGTTAGAATAGAGACGTCTGCTTATTTATGCCAGTCTGTCAGATAAAATTGTTTACAACACCTTGAATGGTTCTGTTCTATGCGAGGAGGCTGCGCAGCAGCTGGATCTGATCTACAGCCAGGTCCAGATGAGACTGCGGTCTCCACTCCGTGTCTCATCAGTTTTAGGCCTTTTGGCAAATGTCTCAATTAAGTTTCTGTTTTAAAGAGCGTTTACTCATTTTGAACCTTGTTTTAAACAATAGCTACCTGAATTGTAATTGTTAGTGTTCAGAAAAACCGGCAGCAAAACTAAAGCCAATAGATTTCTTTACCCATCTCTCACCATGCAAGTACATACACGCTTTAAAACACACAAACGCACACCTTTATTTGTTATCATTTTTCTTGCTTTGCTAATATATCGAAGTGTATACTGTTTAATAATCAATTTAAATTATGTAATAAATAAATAAATAAATAAATGAATAAAAAGCGCCATTAATTCCCGCCCTCTCATGGTACGCACAGTGCATACAGCCGTACGGCTGCAGGCGCCACTGCATGTGTGTATATGGAGTGTATCATGTGTATATGTATAGAGTGTATCAAGTGTTAATATGTATGGAGTTTATCAACTTCCAGTAGCTGGAATGTAATACAACATTACATTTTTTTGTTGGAAAGAGAAGACCTTAGTGTAGCCTATGATGTGCTTTAGTTAAGTCACATGACATGCTGTGTTTTTCTGTAGCGTGATTTCTGACAGACTGGCGTTTATTGTGAATAGTTGCTAAATACAAATGTGAACATTAATAAAAAGGATCAAATTACGTCAGATCCATAAAAAAAAATCTGAAACATCACCTCCGGTAAGTTGTGCAATATTGCAATGGGTTAGCTAGCTAGCAATGTCAGCTGTGAACTTTTAAGTCATAACAATAACAACATGAAAGCTAGTAATATAATGATGATTAGTCATGTGTTAATGGCATTTGCATCATAGATAAAATCTAGTTTTAATGGCAATACTACTTTTAAATAGATATGAATACAGGGAACAGTGTATTAGTGAGCACCACCATGTTCTATGGTAAGTGAAACAAGAAAAGGACAGAACTGGCTCTTCCTGCAGATGAAAGTGAGGATGAGATGGGTTTTAGTGACTGAGAATGATGCAGACTGGACATTTGATAAGAGCAGTGATGCATACAGTTCACGTAATTTAGCTCAGAGGCAGATAAGACAGGTGTAGTATAGTATATAGAACAATATATGAACATTGTTAGCTAGTAGCTACATTATTCTGATGCATCTAGATATACTAGACTTGTTATTTATTTGTTATAATATTTACTGGAGAAAATAGTTATCTTTACTGTATGTTGTACACATGATAATACAATATTAGGTTTGTTTTTAATAATACTCAGCAAAAAAGAATGGAATAAATGAAAGCTGTTGGAATATGAGTTGTTGAAAGTATGTATAAGGTGTCATTTATAAGTTCTGTGTTAAAGCTTATAATACTGCAACACCAATTAAATCATTTCAAACAACTAAATTATTAATTATAAGGAAAGTTTTAAATTAGAAATTTCTAAGTTAGATCCACTATTGGACATTGTTTTATATATATACATATATTACAGCACTTCAAGTTAAGCTATTTTAAGAAAAGAAAGACAGTCAAATATTTTTTTAGGGATATGTATAGAGTGTAAAATTTGTCCATATGTGTGGAGTGTATCATGTGTCTATATGTATAGAGTGCTTTATGTGTGTATATGTATAAAGTGTATCGTGTGTATATGTATATAATGTATCATGTGTGTATATGTATAGAGTGCATTTCTGTGGAGTGTATCATGTGTGTATATATATAGTGTGTATATGTATAGGATGTATTGTGTGTGTATATGTATATAGTGTATCATGTGTGTATATGTATGGAGTGCATCATAAATGTATGGAGTGTATCATGTGTGCATATGTATAGGGTGCATCTGTGTGGAGTGTATCATAAGTGTATATGTATTGGGTGTATCGTGTGCATATGTATAAAGTGTATCATGTGTGTATATGTATGGAGTGTATTTGATACGTATGGAGTGTATAGTGTGTGCTTGTGTGTATATGTATAGAGTGCATCTGTGTGGAGTGTATCATGTGTGTGTGTGTGTGTATATATATATATATATATATATATATATATATATATATATATATATATATATATATATATATATATATATATATGAGCAATTCCATGCAAATGTCAACCTTGCCATGAAAAAAATTAAGTTTTCACCAAAATAAAGAAACTGTTTCTACATTTTTTGTGTAAGCAAGTATTTTACAGTACTTTTAAAATACTCATAAATGTATCTGACAGTGTTTAAAACTATTATATTTAATTTGCCAAAATCACACAAGTTGCAATTTCACAGGTGTCACATCCATAACAGAAAAGTGTCACATCCATAACGACACTTTTTCCTTATAAATGCAAAAAATATCAAATAAAATAAAATCAATCATGTTTGTTCTATAGTGAGCCGACTCATATAGGTTTGATTAGCATTGTTTCTTTTGGGTTGTGCAGTTTAATTGACAGAATTTCTACAAAGTATGTTGTAGACTGTAAACTTACAAACTTTTTTTGTCACATCCATAACGCATGTTTATTTCCCTCATTAAAAGTATAAAAAACGTTTACAGATTGATATTTTTTTGGTTCCTTAACTCGGTGGTCAGTTGTTTTGGAAAATATAAACAGATGTGTCAATATAATGTTAATGTATACTTTCTATGTGAATTTATGTTTTGAGTTTTTACTGCAAACGTCACATCCATAACGCTGGAATTGCTCATATATATATATATATATATATATATATATATATATATATATATATATATATATATATATATATATATATATATATATATATATATAAGGGTGTATAATGTGTGTATATGCATAAAAAAAAATGCAATGTGGTCATGTATTTTTAAACGGAGCATACTTCCAAAACAGCTTTAGCTAGCTTGGTTCTAGGTATGTTTTCCAAATTAGATGTCTAGTTGTTCTGCCAAGACACACACAAACACATGGTTGTGCTTGCTAGCATAACCATTTAGCTTGATGCATTGTTTACAGCTTGGTTTTGTACACTATTTACACCGTTTAGCAAGCTAGCTCTGACAGAATATGAAGCAGTGTCTTTTTGTCATAATCTCACACTTTGTTCATCATCTCTCATTGAAAATATGTGCCTCAGCCTACATTTTGTTGCACACTTCAGATGACAAATCTAACTATTGGGTGATTACGATTTGCTTATCTGAATTACATTACTTAGAGTGTGCTTTGTTGTCATTCACATTCACGTCCTTCTTGTACAAGTCCATGAGAAAGAGAGTTTGTCAGATCATCTAGACTAGCGTATGACTGGCCTAACCCTTCCCTAAACCCAACAAACTGTGTTTTAAAAAGCAAACATTAGAGAAAAGTGCATTGCGGTCATGTAGTTTTAAACAGAGCCTACTTCCAAAACAGCTTTAGCTAGCTCGGTTCTGGGTAAGCTTTCCATTTTTAGATGTCTAGTCGCGCTGCCAAGACACACACAAACACACAGCTGCGCGTGCGAGTGTAAACATTTAGCTTGACGCATTGTTTACATTAGCTGGGTAATGTACACCAGCCCTATTTACACCGTTTAGCAATTAGCAAGCTAGCTCTGACAGAATATGAAGTACAAACACTAGCAGTTATCTTTTTTCATCATCTCGCATATGTAAATGAGTGTTTGATTTTGTTCATGCAAATGTGAATTTCAATTAACTGCAAATTTTTAACAGGGACTTGGCGGCGCATTGTAGCCTGCCTGTTTTTCCTTGCCAAAATAAATTATGGATACACAAATAGCATTACACAGCGGAGATAATTACAGCTCTCAAAAAGCATCCTTTAACATGCAAATACATCACTTTGCTTTCTCGCGCAAAGTTCAATCAAAGACGAGCAGGTAAATCCAATCAGCGCTGGAGATTTATGATGCGTTTTATATTTGGATCACACAGCCCCCACAAAATCCCCAGTTTTTTTTTTTTTTAGTTTGTCTTTATTTGTATTGCATCCGCAGTTCTGACTTAAAAGGAGAGAGGAAATTAAAGGGTTTATATGCTGATAGCGCTGACATATCGGGGTAGTCATTGCTCATATTTACTGCCTTCAAAATGCTTTCACAGCCAAACAGACTTTTTTTATTATTATTATTATTCACAGAAGGGATTTCAGCAAATTGCTTCGGTATCAAGAGTGCCTATATGTGAGAATTGTGAAAACGGATCAGTGAGAAAAGGACTGTCAGTGTAAGAAATACCAAAACATAAAGTGTACTAAAAAGATTTTGCAGTCACAGCTTACAATAAGTGTTCATCTTAAAACCGGTGGCCTGAAATGATACTTTAAAGAGATATACCTTATATAATCTATTTGTTTATCCTAATATAGTATTTGCATTTATGAATATACTGCTATAGCCTCCTTTAAAATTATACTATACAGTAGCCACATTTCTAATGTATGAAAGTCTTTGCATTTGATATCAAAGTCATATAATACTGTATGTCCTTAGCCTTAAAATGTATTTTACTCTGAAAGAACACCTGTGTGAACTTAAGAGGTTGCCAGCAGATTAAAATTCATTTAAAAATCAGTTCCACTGGTTCTTAAAGTGTCATTATTTCGGAGAAAATGTCTAGCGTGGTATTAATAACATTTACTTACTATATGGTTGGAGTTAGAATGTGGGTTAGGTATACTTATACATAATTATGCATAAATCATTGTAATTAGCATGCATGGGACATATGTAACTATATGACCTTAAAATGTTACCTAATCATCTATTAAAGAGTTCACACTTAGCTGATGATTGATTATAAAGCTTGTTTGGCATGCTGTCCCGGGAGAGAGCCCTGAGCTCATAAGATCCTCGAGCCCGGGGCTCCCTCCCGTTTGCAAGGCGAGAGGGGAGTTTGAGCTCAGGTAGATCTCGAGAACTCCTCTGCTGTAGTAGCTAATGAACAGATAGTGATTGCTCTTAAGAGATAACTACTTACTAGGTGCATGTCTATGGTGTCGATTTGGATTAGTCAGTTAGTTAATGTTTGCATTGTAGTCAATAGTTGCATGTTTTTGGATGGTGGGAGGAAGCCGGGGAACCCGGGGGAAACCCACGTGAGCACGGGGACAACGTGTAAACTCCGCACAGAAACGTCGGCTGCCTTGGTAAGGACTAGAACCAGTGACGTTCTTGCTGTGAGGCAACAGTGCTAACCACTTGGCCACCGTGCCACCCATCTAGGAAAGGAGGAGGATTAGGGATGGAAGGGGGGATTCTTCAAAACGAAGATGGCTGTTATATGGAACTTAGGGTATTTATAGTGGCTTGGGAATCGTCTGATTGGTGAATCATAAATTGGATAATGCAGGACCAGCAGCAAGCAATCATAACACGTGATCCTCTCGAAATTAGTTTAAAAAATAAACTTCACTTAGTAGTAGTAGTAGTAGTAGTAGAAGACAAGTGTCCATTACAGATTACACATAACATCATGACAATTGTATTCAAATCATTCATCATTCGCACCTCAGGATGTCTATTCGCATCTTTGCATTGACTTAACAGGTAAATCACTCGCGCTTGACACTTCATCCGTGTCTGGAGTGAACGCTGCATAATGATGCAGATGAAGCGTCAATCGCTAGATAATTACATGTTAAGTCAATGCAAAGACAAGAATAGACATCTGGCGGTGCAAATAACATGATTCGCACGATTGAAGTGGTGAAAGGACACCTGTGTGAACTTGAGAAGTAATTAAAAAAGTAGTACAACTGGTTCTTAAAGTGTTATTATTTCTGAGAAATGTCTAGTGTGGTAAACATTGGTTACGCTTTATTTGTATTAATGTATTAATTACATTTACTAACTATAGGGTTGGGGTTAGAATGTGGGTTAGGTATACGTACATGTAATTATGCATAAATCATTGTAATTAGTATGCATGGGATATATGTAACTATATCACCTTAAAATGTTACCTAAACATCTATTAGTAGTAGTAGTAGTAGTAGTAGTAGTAGTAGTAGTAGTAGTAGTATTGGAAGAGGGTCCATTACAGATTATCATGACAATTGTAGTCAAATATTTACTTACATGATGAAAAGGAATGATTCAGTGTTTTACTCACTTTTTTTTAAAGGAATCTCTTGATCAAACAATTAAATGGCAGACTTTTTTATGACTGCTCGTCAACACCTATTGGAGTCACTATATAATTGACACAACCTTTATTTTGCCAATTGTGTAAAGTTAATTCTAATGCTGTTTTCACACCAGACGCGAAACACATGAATAAATTGCAATATTCGCTTCATTCGCACACGTCATATTTGCTTAACAATTGACGCAGATTCACGTCATGGGCAGGGCTTCTGTCTGCCCGGTGACTGTAGCTTTGTTGCATAATGGTTAACATGGATTTTATTGGGAGAATAGCTGTGTTTATGTGCTTTAGGAAGGCTGAAAAACAGCATACATTCGTTCGGCGCCGTGTCTGAGTCCACTAGATTCTTTCAGAGGTGCACCCAGCTCTGTGAGTTCATTAACTCCTTCAGAAACTGTATCTGGATGATGGAAGCTTTCAGCAGTGCTTCAGACTGAGCCAAGTCCAGTTTGATAAACTGTTGTCTGGTGTCGGCAAGAAGATTTTCCTTTGGCATACCAACAACAGAAGCTACATCATAATCACGCCGCTACAAGACAAAGCTCCTCATTGAAGTTAAGTTTTTCCAACTTGCGTGAAACGCACAATATGCACGTTAAGCGAGTCAAAATGCTCTACTCACTTCATTTTCGTGGATCGCGTCATTTGCACCACCTCATTCGCGCGTATCATGGCACAAGATGACAATTCACGTCTTTGCATTGACTTAACATGTAAATCACTCACACTTGACTCTTTATCCGTATCTAGTGTGAACATAATGCCAGTCGTAAATAGACGCGTGAACATTTTGAGTTTACTCGCTTCATTCGTGCAATAAAGTCACTTCACAATAGACGCGGATTCGCTTCATGGTTGGGGCATCTGTCTGCTTGGTGACGCTAGCTTCATTGCTAAATGGCTAACATGGTTTTTATTGAGAGAACAGCTGTGTTTGAGTGCTTTATAAAGGCTGAAAAACAGCGTCGATTTGTTTGGAGCCGTGTCTGAGTCCACTAGATCCTTTCAGAGGTGCACCCAGCTCTGTGAGTTCACCAACTCCAACAGAAACTATACCTAGGTTATGGAAGTTTTCAGCGGTGCTTCCGACTGAGCCGAGCCCAGTTTGATGAACTGTTGTCTGGTGTCGGCAGGAGGTTTTTCCCCCGGGACACCAACAACAGGCGCTACACCTAAGTCAATGCAAAGATGCGAATAGACATCTTGCGCTGCAAATAACATGATTCGCATGAATGAAGTGGTGCGATTGAGTGTTTTCTGAAATTCTGAATAACTCGCGTCGAGTTAACCAATCAGGAGCTTGCTCTAGTAAGGCCGTAATTATGACGTAGCACCTGTTGTTGGTGTCCCAAGGGGAAATCCTCTTGCAGACACCGGACAACAGCTCATCAAACTGGGCTTGGCTCAGTCTGAAGCACCACTGAAAGCTTCCATCATCCAGGTACAGTTTCTGGAGGAGTTGATGAAGTCACAGAACTGGGTGCACCTCTGAAAGATTCTAGTGGACTCAGACACTGCGCCAATTGGATCTACGCTGTTCTTCAGCCTATTTAAAGCACATAAATCACAGCTACTATCTCAATAAAATCCATGTTAACCATTATGCAACAAAACTAGAGTTTCCAGGCAGGTGGAAGCCCTGCCAATGACGGAAATCCATGTCTATTGTGAAGTGAATTTGACGTGCGAATGAAGCAAATTTGACGCGCGAATGAAACGAGTAAACTCAAAATGTTCACTTATCTATTTACAGATGAATAGTGCGATTTATAAGTGCATGCCGTGTCTGGTGTGAACACAGCATAAAACATAAACATAATAATAGTTTTATTTTGTTGCTACCATAAACAATATAAACAACTATAAATTGTTTTCTGGTACTTCTGTGATTATCTGAATGTTTAAATCCTGTCAGTACCGTAATTTTGTTTACTCATTTTAGGTAATTATTCAGACTAGTTCTGGATTAATTTTAGTAATGATATTCCGGAAAAAAAAAAGTTCTTGAAATGACATTGTTTTACATTTTATGTAAATGCTTATTATCAGTTTACATTTAATTACATGATAACAAATTATGCATATATAATGACAGTGACATTTTGAAAATTCATTGATTCTCCCTCAGTTTTCCCTTTACTACCATTATACCTATTGGTATAACGTGTGTTAGAGCTGCACGATTCTGGCTAAAATGAGAATCGCAATTTTTTTGCTAAAATAAAGATCACAATTTTCTCACGATTCTGTAGATGTAAAGGTTAATATGAGTAGGCTATTATTACTGTTATTTCAAAATATTCATAATTCTGATGTTGAATTATTTGAGACATATACTTGCAATCTGTCATTGATAACATTATTAGACCATTTTTTTCTACTGGTAAAATGAGACATTTGTCATTATCAGATTTCCTCTTACATTATATTCAACTTTATATAGGCTAGAGTAGCTTTACTGACACTATTAAACATTTATTCTCAATTACAGCACTCTGTGTTCACTATGAAAGAAAAACATATTAAATGCTTGTCGTAATCATAACTCTAAAATGCGATATGATTATTTGAATTATGTGCTTGCTTTCGGTTTCATTTTCACTGCTAAGTGTGGTTCATACTTCCCGCACGGCTCCCAAACGATCGCTCTGTGCCGCAAACTGAATGTTATTTACAACTTTATTACCTGTTATTCACAGCCTATGCAAGTTCTGTTCACTGAAGTAGGTATCATTCACAGGTGTGCACCCGCCCTCTCTGTGGTAACAGCTCACGACACGGTCAGCTCACGTGTGTTTTCGCGGCCATTAATACATCATTACATGAAGACAGAAATGACATTTGTGGGTGAATATACAGTATGTGAGTCTTTCAACACCATTTGCAGGTGTTCACATTGCTGAACATTAATAATAATAATAATACATTTTATTTATAATGCGCTTTTCTTTTCTTTTTTGCTTTTTACCCAAAGCGCTTACAAGAAAGTGAAAACAACAAAGCACAGTAAAACAATAAAATATACGAAAAACCAAGTGTGCCGCACGCCTGCTCTTGAGTGAAGGTCTCGGCCGTTAAATCGCCCCCTGGGGGCTGGCTGCAGTACAAGTCATAAAGCCCGCCTCCTCTGTGTTAATAAAGGAGACATGAGACCAAATAAAAAAAATTATTACACTTGCAATAAAATGTTCCGAAAGATGGTTCTGGTCAGTTAAGGCACTGGTTATCGTGCTGATATTGGTGCAGATCTTCATTTTTGTAAAGAGTATGTTTTGAGCAGTAATTTAATGCTGGGCGTGTCATCGTGATTGACACCTGTGATTGACAGTTTCTCAAAGCAGACGTCGGAGCTTCGGTAGGAGACTGAAGTGTTATTATTCGATTTCTGTGTTATTTTACCATGATAAAATGAGTTGCTCAGCAGTAAACTATAGTTTCTGAAATACAGGATCTGGTGGAACACTGTTTATTCGGTAGGTCAGGGCTTTATCGGTTTGTTGATACACTCCTAACCACCCAGATAGCAAAATACACTCGGGCCAGTTCCGGCTAGACTCTCGCCTGCCGGAGACTTACCCCTCGGCCCGACTCCGTCCGCTGTACCTACTTGCGCACATTACTCGCGGGCCGATCCGGCTCGCATGCGGCAGCGTCGGCTCGCTAACGGCCGCCGCATTTGGCCCGATTGACTCGGGCAGTCAGTCCATAATCATCCGGTCAGATGCGACGGCCGTTAGCGAGCCGACGCTGCCGCATCCGAGCCGGATCAGCCCGCGAGTAATGTGCGCTGCGGCCCGGAGCTGGCGCGATTGAATCTTCATTATATAAACCTCAACTTTGTTAACATTATTACAAACATTTGTGTTGATAAAACAGCAAACGCAGGCTACTATGTAAACGCAAAGTGTATTTTATGGTGCAGACACCGGCGGTCAAGTGAGAAGTTCGGGGGGCGTGGTTGATTTGATGTACAAGCGTTTGGTTGGAAGTTCGATTCCGCGGCTTCTCCTCTGGCTCCATCAGGCAGTCCTACTGCGCATGCCCAGGCTCCAATTTCAGCAGTCTTTTGCGACAGTTTGTGCCCATCACGAGGCGTTTTTTCCTTCACAGCGTTTAATGGAAAATGGCGCTGTCGCGTCGTCCATATTTTATACAGTCATTGCAAAAAACACAGTAATAAAAAATAACATTGTATGTAAAACAACGTAAAGACTTGTGCGGCTGCCTTTGCTTCTCTCCTGAACTTGAAAATATGATTGGCAGAATCGTGTAAATGCTGGATCAAGATTGTCTTGGGGGTCGAATCAAGATCGCGATCTTTTTAAGATTAATTGTGCAGCTCTAACATGTGTCTAATTAAATAAACTACTGTTTAATTGAAACATTTGCTACGTATGACAAAAAACCTTGAGGACAAAAGCACATTTTAATATTACTAGATATAGGTGTCCCTTTCATATTCATATTTTAACAATATACCAGATTCATCATTCTCTGATGTTGATTAAATATCATATGTTATAAACAAGAACTTTCAAAGCATACATGTGCCTGACACCCAACACGTCCGATTTTTATAGTCTTCGCTCTTCAGAAGAAGAAAAAAAGTCTCCCAAGAACAGAAATTCATACTGATATGTAACCCAGCTTCTGAAAATCAAAGGTTAATTCTCCAGGCCTGCAGAAATTCTTTTGGTATCAATCTGTCACAGTAGAACTGACCTCATCCAAGCCCTAAATCTCTTTCCTGTCAAACGGAGCATCCAGAATGCGGAAGTTGTGAACTTGTGAGAAGTGAGGATCAATATCGCAAGGACAGGCTGAACGATCCGGCCAGAGACAATGTATTTGGTGCCTGGGTCCACACGGTCAGCCATTAATCCACTCAGCAATAGCGGACCGCGCTCAACACCCTCATGCCAGAGGAACAAGTGGTGTGTAAAACAGCCTGACGTCAGCCCTAGACATTACTGCCCAACGGCCAGATAAATCCATATTAACGGGCCTGGGAGAAACTCTGCTGCATACGTGCGCCGCAGACTGTGGAGAAATACGAGCAGGGCTTGTCATGTGTGTCATGACAACATACTCTTCCTGATGCATTTCACCATTACTGTAGTCTGCTGCAGTGCAGGGTGGGAAATGAGATGGATGGATCATTAATGAGAGACTATAACGACCTGAACTATAAGCTAACGAGGAAACTGAACAGCAGACACAGCACCTGCTACGGAGAGTGATCATAAGGGAACGCAAAGATTTTGTCATCATTTATACACCCTAATGTCTGTTGCCCGGAAAACGCATAACTTTCCTTTGTGAAAGTCAAAAAGGTGAGTTTTGGGGGAATATCCTAGCAACTCATTTAAATGAAACCATGAATGGAAAGGAAAAATGGACCATCAACATTCCATTAAAGAGATTTGAATGACATGATACTGGCAACCCAAGTTTAGTGGAAATACCTGACTCAGCTTACATTATTGCAAACCCTACATTGCTCCGGGTACATTTTATTGTACGTTTCAGATAACAAATTCACTAGAGGTTGCTGTCTACACTTTTGCAAATCTGAAATGTGTTATGTAGGGTGCGTTTTGTTGTATGTTTCAGATACACACCCTTCTTGTACATGTCCACTAGAAGGCAGGGCTTGTTGTACAGATCACCTAACGAAAGACTGACTTAAACCCTTCCCTAAATTCACTGCACAGCATTTTCAAAAGCAAACGTACAGAAAAAATACATTATGCTAGTTTTACCTCATTTTTACATGGTTATTATCTCTTTTGTGGAAGTATGATTCACCGGATTCAAAACCCGAACACTTTGCATCACAAGTACAACATTACGAGTATAATACAAGTACATTGAGAGCTACCGAGCAACCTTACTATGCTAGAAAAGTTGGCCATATGGAAATAGAAAGGCGATGAAAGCATATCTGATAACAAGTCATAGACACAGTTAATGATGAGTTCAGACTGCAGGATTTTTAAAGTAGTCGTGCCACAGATGTTTCGCACTGCATGACTATCTGGGGTAGCGTTCTGTCGCTGCTGTGTTTACACTGCAAGATGGATCGACGACAGGGTTTCACACTGCATGACTTTACAATAGAATCGCCGACAACTTTGTCTCGGTACGTCTCACAACCAAACACACTCGAGAAATGACATAAAAACAACGCATGGTCACGTAGTAAATATTTTGTTATAGCCTATACAATGAGAAAGAAGCCTTTAGTGTGGTAGAAAATGTACTTATTTTCACAATTTCTCTCAAACTTTTTTCTTTTTCGACCCAGTTGTGATATTGCTTAGATGACACGTCAAAGACGGTGCTGCTGCCAAATATACACTAGTTTTTTCTTCATTTCTTGGGTCCAAATAGACCAAAAATAAGCGTTTTTGACTTCTCCCCCAACCTCCCTCTAGCCTCCGGATACCCATACTAGTGAATGCTGCTCTCTCATTGGCTGTATGTAATCGTTGATGTTATTTTCAATCAGAACACATTTCACATGGCATGATTTGAATCGCCAACAGCTCCAGGTATTTAGCATGCCAAATATCTGACGGGTGTCGGCGATTCTCTCAGATCGCGTCTTTGACAGTTCATACTGTGTGATTGTTACTCACGTGAATGAGCAGCGATTTGCCTGCGATTTTCAGGCATTGGCAATTTCTCAAAACCTATCGGTGAGACAAAATCAGGACTAAAATCATGCAGTCTGAACTCGGCATACTTTGCTTTTGTAGTATTTACTGTGTGTTGCGCACAAAAATAACCATTTATTCATCAATAATTTGTCCCTGTAAATATCATTGGTGTGAAAAGGAACAAAATTTGTTGGCATCAAACTGACCTGTAGCGTTCATTTTACTTAAAAAAAAAAAAAAAAACACAGTCAATGTATGCTGAAGTACATTTTTGCATTTCCAATGAGCCTGTGTTGGATTTGGTTTACAGCGCACATCAACACAACCATCATCAAATCACAATTACCAGAGGGAAACTCATTATATTCTTTAAACCCTGACTTGAGGGCATGTCAATTAAAGATTTATGGAACACATGTTTATTGATGAAAATAAAGTAAAAACATTTTAGCCAACACAAGCATATTGGTGTTTAGTATCATAGGCAGATCTACAGATCCTAAAGTCCCATGTACAGTTGAAGTCAGAATTTTTAGCCCCCCTGAATTATTAGCCCCCCTGTTTATTTTTTCCCCCAATTTCTGTTTAACGGAGAGAAGATTTTTTTTAACACATTTCTAAACATAATAGTTTTAATAACTCATTTCTAATAACTGATTTATTTTATATTTGTGATGATGACAATAAATAATATTTGACTAGATATTTTTCAAGACACTTCTGTACAGCTTAAAGTGACATTTAAAGGCTTAACTAGGTTAATTGTGTTAACTAGGCAGATTAGGGTAATTAGGCAAGTTATTGTACAATGATGATTTGTTCTGTAGACTATCTAAAACTAAATAGCTTAAAGGGGCTAATAATTTTGAACTTAAAATGGTTTTTAAAAAATTAAAAACTGCTTTGATTCTAGCCCAAATAAATCAAATAAGACTTTCTCCAAAAGAAAAAAACATTATCAGACATACTGTGAAAATTTCCTTGCCCTGTTAAACATCATTTGGGAAATATATAAAAAAGGAAAAAACTAAATCAAAGAGGGGCTAATAATTCTGACTTCAACTATACAGTATATGCAAACATACACTGAAACAATTACTTGCTGTGTTTTCAAACTACTTATTTAAAATGAGCTGAAAAACACAATTATTGTTTTTTTGGGATAACGTAATTGTTTTATGTTCAATCCACTTAAATCTGTATAAACAACTAATAAGTTAATTAATTCCTGCACATTTTCCCAACACAAATTGAGATTGTGCAAACCCAGCATTTTTACACACATTATAATGAAACTGTAATAACTCATATACACATTATAATCAAAACATTGTTTTAATCATTCCTGTATTCCTGTAACTAAGCATTCGGTGTTACATGGGTTGTAAACTGAAATGCTAACAGGTTAATTTTCTCTAACCTTAGTTTGTCAATGTTTATTGTAGTGTTGTGTTCTTTTAGTTATAGCATGGTGTTCATGAGTCTTCACTTTGTTTATTTCTCATCACACATTAGCACGTTTCACAAATATATTACCTGCAAATTGATCTGAAGAGATCATGTGTGAACAGATACTCAGTTTTGGCAATTTTTCAGAATAAGAAACTGTAACATTAACAGTAAAGTACTGGAATTTTGGTAATTTCATTCTGTCATTCTGGTAAAAGTTTACTGGTATTGCTGTGTGAAAGAGACAACCATCTTTTGATATAAAAAACACACAGCAGAATCAACATATACTGGAAAGTAAAAAAACAAACAAACTAAATTTACCATGTTAGCTACACCCAATGGGCCCAAACCCAAACTAAGGCCCAATCCCAATTCTATGTTTGTACCCCTATCCCCTCCCCTTCACCCTTCAAACAGTGTGAAGGAGAAGGGCTTTAAAATTTACCCCTAAGAAATGGGACAGCACTACAGCACCTGCACACGTCATCATATGTCATTGTGAACTCTTACTTATAAGATCGACGATCGCGACTGCTGTAGTTATTCCAGTTGCTTTTTTTTTTTTTTATATTTATCTTCAGGACATCACTGAAGGCATATATTATGTTATCATAATGATCTAATGTGGCAATAAGCTCGTAACTGTACTGTGCTATTACATCGTGGCCATATTCATGAATGTAGACACAAGAAAAAAACATTAACATTATAGCAGACACTGTAAAAAGCCCATTCCCAGCCACTAGACTTTTCTGATAGGGTACTCAAGTGTCATTAAGAGACATAATATTGTGGGACTGCTATACAAGAGTTATTATTAGGGATAGCGAAATTTAGTGTTTTTTATTTTAGCAGCTTTTTAAAAAAGCGAGATCGGTAAAATACAAACGCCGTTATGAATGTATTAAATATATGTTTGTTTGTCATGAAAATTCGTAATAATTACAAAAAATACTAATTTGTTCATCTCCTGACTTCCGGGTGCAGCTATGCTTTTTACCCCTTGGTTTTCAAGTGTGGTCCTGAAAAATCTCTTTTTCGTGAGGTATCTAGCCCTTCTCCTTAACCCTACGCCTTCAAGCTAAAGAGAATTTGGACACCCCTACCCCTTCACATGAACGCGCAAAACGAGGGGCAAGGGGAAGGGCTAAGGGGTAGAATTGGGATTGGGCCTAAGAAAGCTGTCACTTCCATACACAAGTACAGAAAGTAAGTATATGTAATAGGAAAATTAACTACAAATACATGTAAAGTTACAACCCTAGTAGGAAGATACTACAAACTTTGGCCGGATATCAATTCTATTTTTGTACCCCTACCCTTTACCCTTCGCCCTTGAAACAGAGGATTAAGGGGAAGGGCTTTAAAATTTACTCTTAAGAAATGGAACAGCTCTACAGCACCTGCACACGTCATCATATGTCATCGCGATCTCTTGCTTCATATGAAATCAGACAATCGCGACTGCTGTAGTTATTCCAGTTGCTTTATTTTTTGGGTATTTATCTTCAGAAAATTACTGAAGGCATATATTACGTTATCATAACAATCTAATGTGGCAGTAAGATAACTGTAACTGTACAGTGCAATAACGCAGTGGCCATATTCATCTATGTAAACACATAAAAAACAGCATTAACATTATAGCAGACACTGTAAAAAGCTTATTCCCAGCCACTAGACTTTTCTGACAGGGTATTCAAGTGTCATCGAGTGTCAGAATGTTGTGAGACTGCTATACAGGAAATATTACTAGGGATTATAGAAAGCGAAATTTAGCGGTGTTTATTTGAGTGGGTTTTTTTTTTTTAAAAGCATGACGGATTGAGTATTGAAATATGCATATGTGCTTGTTCGTTGTAAAAATTCCTAATAATGAGAAGGAGTATCCACCCCTTCCACTTAGCCCTACGCATTCAAGCTGAAGAAAATTGGGACACCCCTACCCCTTCACATCAACGCGCAAGACGAGAGGTAGGGGCAAGGGGAAGGGCTAAAGGGTAGAATTGGGATTGGGCCTTTAAGTATTGTTGATAAAAAAAATATTCAACAATTGAAAATGACAAGAGCAAAATGAAAAGGCGCAGATAAATCACCTATTGTAAATGTATTCGGGATACATTGCTCTTAATTATGTTCTATCAGTGCTACAATAGATGGCTTTCTTAGAACATGAAACAGAAATATTGAAATCTGAACAAAAGCAATCAGACAGATGCTGTAATTACGTACTGTGAATGAATCATTCAGATCAGTTTTATGAATTGGACCAACGTATTCATTATCAAGATCCAACTGAGAGAAGAAAAAAAAAATCCTAAATTGGACACTAGTCCTTTCATGGATGTGATTTCAAAAGATTTGGAATACTGTGCTTGAGTGAAAATGGCTACATTTATGACATTTCTATTATGATTTTTTTTGTCCTTCTGGAGCTTGACAGTTGCAGCACTTAATAACTGTTTTTATATGGAAAAGGAGGATATTCAGCGTAGCCATCTGCTTTGCTTTCCATAGTAAAAGTCACTAATGACAGCCATTCATATTTTTGGATGAACTATACTGTACCTCTATAAAATAAAGCCTTATACAATTACAGTAAGGCAAGGCAAGTTTATTTATATAGCACATTTCTTTCACCATGATAATCCAAAGTGCTTTACATAAACAAGAACAAAAGAAACAAGAAAATAAAAACAACAAAGAATTAAAATGGTTAAAAACAGAATCAAATGTGTTAAAACAGGGTTTAAAGGAATGAGAATGAAGAGTGCCAGGATATATCTTAAAATATGAGACAAAAACATTCCCCGTGCATTCAGATGTGCAAACACCCTCAGATGCCAATATTTTTTTTTAAAGACCAACAACTTTTTTTTGGTAGAGAGCACATAAAATGTTTTATTTATATTCCATACATAAATAGTGGGTAGTTTGGTGCCATCCCAGCGCTCTTCACATTTCTCTCTGACAGTATCACTGCTCACCATCATGCGCCAAGTTAGAAATAAATTGCATTTTGACTGGTGATTCACTAGCAGGAAAAGCATTGCAATATAAAAACATGAATAAACAAAATCGCTCATGAGCACATGTGCAGTACAGCACAGGGAGGTAATCTACTTTAGGCACGGCCCTTGAAATTAACTCTCAGAATCTGCACACACATATGCGCTAAGAAGATTAATCAAATATTTTCCTCAGCAATGCTAGTCAAATGTACCATATTCAAAACATTATGGTAATTATTTATTACGTTTACCCAGGAGTCATTGTGTGACCACGGGTAACGCAAATTGAGGGATGACTGCAAGTGCAGTATCAGTGCTCTAGATCAGCAAAGTAGGGGCCCAAAACTAGCCGTCCATACAGAATGATGGTGTAAGCACATGCTCAGCTTTGAGTTAGCCAGCGGAAACAGACAATGCTAGAAGGCATTAGACTGAGACAGACTGAGCTGAATTTTAAAACTGGCTTACTTTGGACACCAAGCTCAGATGGAGCAGAGAGGCTTACAAATATGAATTTGGAAATTAAATAATTATTTGAGCTGTCTTACAAATATGGAATTTCTATTTTTATTTCTATTTTGTTTTTTTTTTGTTTTTTTGAGAAAGAGACTGTAGATGGTCTAATAAAAATGAAAAATAAATAAAACATTAAAGCATACTAGTTCATTATGTTATCATTTTAATTTAACAGACACTATGTGATGGTTGTTAACAGTGGCAGTCCAAATATTTTGCTTCACTACGGTACATAATTTTTCTGAAAGATCTAGTCAGAGGGATGCTCCTGTTTAATGACTTAAAGACTCAAATAATCTGTTAATTTATTTATTAATTATTATTTTAATCAAATTATCTGTTTAGAACAAATCTCCAATTTAGGATTTAATGAGACATGGTCAAAACTAATTCATTGAATTCAAATAATTCATTAAAAGCAAATCTGCGGTTAATGATTCACTGATTCAAATGATCCATTCAGAGCGAGTGTACAATTGGTGATTCATTGATTAAAATGACTTGATCAGAGCCAGTCTTGAGTTAATGATTCACTGATTCAAGTGATCCAGTCAGTGGGAATGTGACCAATTAATGATTCACACTATACGGACAGAACAAGTCTTCACCAGTTACCAATTCACTGATTCAAATGATCCAGTCAGAGCAAATTTCCGCTTCCAGTTAATGATTCGCTGAATTCACAGTTCTGATCCAGGATGCCATACATTGTACAATTGGTCTAAATCTGCTGTAAAAAATGCCTTAAATTCTTTGTCATGGTTACTAAACAGGATTTTCTATTAAAAGAATCATTAAAACTGCCCAAATCCCTCATATGGCTAGCACATAACAGAATTAAAATGGTTCAATAGTATGATTTTACTTGTTTTTTATTAATTCATTAATTTATTAATTGAATGTTTATGTCAGCACATTTATGTAGATGCAGAACACATAATTTTTTATTATTAATTTTAAACTAGGGCGACGCAGTGGCGCAGTAGGTAGTGCTGTTGCCTCAGAGCAAGAAGGTCGCTGGTTCGATCCTCGGCTGTACCAGTTGGCATTTCTGTGTGGAGTTTGCATGTTCTCCCTGCGTTCGCGTGGGTTTCCTCCGGGTGCTCCAGTTTCCCCTACAGTCCAAAGACATGCGGTACAGGTGAATTGGGGAGGCTAAATTGTCCGTAGTGTATGAGTGTGGATGAGTGTGTATAGATGTTTCCCCAGAGATGGGTTGCGGCTGGAAGGGCATCCGCTGCGTAAAAATGTGCTGGATAAGTTGGCGGTTCATTCCGCTGTGGCGACCCCGGATTAATAAAAGGACTAAGCCAAAAAGAAAATGAATGAATGAATGAATGAATTTTAAACTACCTTAGGTTATTAATGTATGTATCAGTCCAATATAGTGTTATGTTTTACTTGATTGCATTCTTGATTTAGCTCTAACAATATTAGTGTAATGTTTTTCTTGCGAAATAAATATATAAATATTAATCAATCAGAGACTAAAATGTTTTACTAGAGTATATTTTTTAGTCTATCTGTATTTTTACTTAGTACTTAATTTGTGTACACATTGTCCGCCACTACTTCCTAATAAACCAACATTGTGCAGTTTATAAAGTTTAGATATTAATTTACTTTCATGTTGTTTTGAACACACAAAGGGACATTTTAGAGGACATTTCCGGGGTTGTCTGATAAACAGCTTGTGTATCTGCATTTCTGGATATTTAATTTGGATGTGAAATGGATAAGTATTAGATCTCGGTGCTTCTCAGCATACAACCGCTGTCCTGAACAGAACAAGACGATGAAGGACACTGGACATCAATTATTAAAAGAAACCATTTTTATGCAGATTCGGGTATGGAAAATAATTGGAAACCGGCTTTTACAACAACACTCCAATATTTCCTCTAACGAAGATTATAGCATTTCTCTAGTGAAGACAGTTGTTGTTGTCAAGATCTGGAAGTCATTGCAAAATCTAAGCCCTGTGGCTGGTGGTGAGCAGCTGAGCATTTTTGTAAGCCAAAGTCAACTTTAGGTCTGTGATCTGTTGATTTCTGCCACAGTAGAACGATCTGTCCCTCAGTAAGCTGGGAGAGGATGTAAACAGCTTGTCTGCGAACTGAACTAACATTTCAGATTTATCTGGCCTTTTTGAAGCCGGGGTGACTATATCTCATTGGTCTCGTCTGGTTTTTAACATTGTATTGTTGAAAGTCATCTAAAGTTCAGGTCTGTTCTCTTTTCTTTCTTTTTTTTTAGTGAAGGGCCACTTCACTAAACATAGAGGCAACTGTACTAGATTGATTCGATGCATATCAGCATGGCTGCAAAAGTTTATAAATTCTTTAATCCTCTAAAAAGTGCTGATGTGGATCTGCTGCTGCACTTGTAGGACGAGTAAACATACATTTCCCTTAAAGATGGAAGTTTCTTTTGATATTGGACAACCCGTTTTTGTTGACCTATTTTACAACTAGAATATATCCTATCAAGTCTAACATGTTACCACTTGACTGGTATTTAAACTATATGAAAAACTATATGATAGATATTTATTCATTGGGATACACCCCTTGAGATGTACCATCTCATTTTCAAGGGGGTCCCACAATTAATCACAATCACATAATAATAACACCAAAAGACAAAAACAAAACATAACTTACACAACATCCAAAAACATAACATTAAAAAAAGGGGGAAGTAGTATCCATACATACATTTGCATATATACATAGTACAAAAATATATACAAATCAGTGAATCAAATCAACACATAAATAATAACATCCTCAGGAAAAACAAGTACAATCCAAAGTATGATAACAAAGTTTGCTTAAAGACCTTAAATGATGTAATGGATCGATTGTTAGCATGTAAATTATTCCAATCTATAGACTGATTTCATGCGGCCGCCATTATTAACAGCGAAATCGAGGCTGCGGTGGGAAGAAACCCGGAAGTATAGACTGAGTCACACAGGAATGTTGTGTACCTGGCTGTATATCTTATCAGCGAAGAGAAAGTGACACAAATTTATGATTTCAGCGCCTTCCGAGTGACCCTAAGGTCCGTTCTGAATGAATAGTGAAAATAAAAAAGGATATTTGACCTCCTTTTCAGCTAAGTTAAGGGAAATGGCACTACTTAGCTAACACATTTCCCAAACACACATTTTAGATGCCATTCATCAAACTCAAGTTAATGAATTGAGTCTTTAACTATATTAGACTATTCACGATACAAAATTTCCATAATGAAATAAAAAAAAACGCCAATTTCTAGTTAACATTTAAGACACTGTTCATGGAGTTCTTAAACAGCGCTGATTGGCCATTGTGTTCACGTGCTCAACAGAAATCACTCTGATTGGCTGTAAAGGTCATCAGTTCACCTCACCGCTGTTTACTGAGTGCAAACACAGACGAGCGATCCGCTGATGAAACGACTGATCTTCACGGCTTGAAAACGCTCCAATATCCGTCTATGTGTGTTTTCAATCTGTGAAGAGCAGGAAGCTGACAACCTTCACAGTCGTTCTGTTGAGCACTGGTGAATACTACGGCAAATCAGCGGTGTTTATGAGCGCGCTCAGCTGCGCGTAAATGTTAGCGGGAAATTGACGTTTTTAAAACTTCACTACCGGGACAACACTGTTAAAGATAACACGAAGATGTGCTACAGAGGACTGCAGTGTTTTATCGCTCGCCGGGTTTCATAGGCTGAAGCAGGGAAGCGTCCCCACGGTGTTTACCTGCTGCCCTGGACTGAAGTCTAGGAGGACACTTAAGTGTATCACTCTTAAAGAGATTGTGATGTTGTTTGACGCCTAATATGCTTTTAATTGTTTAAATGAAACTGAACGGAATGATAATAAAGTGATGTTTACACCATTTCTGCATTTTGAAGTCACAGCAACAGCTGGAGGTTTATAGCACACAGCATATTGTTGCAATGTTTACAGTGCTGATCCTATACTTCCAGCCTCGCTTTCGTGTTCTAAAATGGCGGTCGCGTGAAATAAGCATATTGGACCCTTAAACATAAAAGCTCTTTTACCAATAGATTTTTTACAACGAGGAACAAAAAATAAGTCTAAACAGAATGTCTAACATGATAATTTAAGTAAAAAAATACAAAATATTGTTGTAAATAATAAGGATACTCAAAATGAATACATTTAAATATAAATTGAAGCCAGTGAATATGTCGTCTTGTGTGCAAAGATATGAGTTGCTTGGATGAATGAAGAACTACTTTGTTTTAAAATAAAATTTATATCATAAATCGCTAAAGCTCTGTTCAGACTTTTAGTCCAAATCAGATTTCATGCATACATTTAAAATGTAATTATACTTAGGAATTGTGAAAAGCATACACACAAGAAATAAACAAATAAATAAATAAATAGAATCTTATTCAAATATAATTTCCAGTCTGACCACATGGGTTGGATTTTGTGTAGCTTTTTTCTGTCTATTCTCAAGGCGCATACAGTAAAACTTACAAAACACATCAGACACTATTTGTAGAAAACAGGCTGAATGATTTTGCATAGTTCTTTTCCAAGATATGCAGTGTTGCAAAGTACAGTCAGAGTAAAAAATACTACAGTATATACCGCTATGGTCTTTCCCTGTTGAGACAGAGACGGAAGCAGATAATAAATATATGCCCAAAAAATGGCTAACTTGTACAAATTCAAGCGATTTAATTCATCGTAACATGATTTTTAAAGGTGTGGATCAAAGGCTTGGTTGTGTTTATAAGATGCAAAGCTACATGTGCTCATGCTTCATTTGTAAAAAAAATCATGGTATTTTTTATATATATCTTACTTTGATTATATACTGCTACTCAGCTAACATGAAAACGACTGTCATATTTCCTAGTTCCTCTGAAAGGCCCACCCTCAAGAGGCTCTGATTGATCAGCTAACGTAATGTGCTGTGATCCGCGGATCGGCTTTACGTCACCAGGAATAGCTTCCCGCCTCTAAAAGCACACGCTGTGCCTCTGTTGTGTAAATACAGAGTACCTGTTAGCCATATCAGTTTAAGCCTGAATCAGACAGAAAAGAAAAAGGGTACAGCTGAACCTGCCTGCTCTATGAAATAAAATCTGACAAGTGTCTTTCACATATACTCAGAATAAGCATGTATAAGCAATATGAAACTTTCACATATCTATTGCAAGTTGATTATTTGAGATGTAGAATGCTGGGAAAGCATCGGCATGTAGAAACACTGCAGTGCTGATGAAGATCGTGGGTGTTTACAGGGGTTTAACGAATAAATGTGAATTTGTAGCTAAATTGTTACATTTGCCATTGTTTACTTCCTTGTTTACGTTCCTGGTACAACATACCATTAATGCTAGAAACTATGCATGTAATAGATCAATTTTAACAAATAAAAATACATACAGGTTGTGGCTCACAATCCACAGCTTCTTCTATTATGGTTGGAACTGTTCCTTCTTTGAGGAGTTTTTAGCCGAATCCAGCACTGAACTGGAAGAGATTCTGGAAGCTCTCCTTTGTCAAATGCTAGCTATATATCTTTTTTTATAACTCTCTAGAACATAATTAAAATTAAATTGTAAGCACTTCTGTCTTAGTGTTGTGTCCTTTAGAAGCCTGAATACAGAAACAGAAGAAGCTCTGTGGAAAAGCTGTGTTTAGACAGCATTTTAGCTTTCTCTGCTATAACTTTGCATAACCATATCCCTCATTGAAGGATGAGCAAATTATAGTAAAGTGAACAAAATAAATTGTATAAATGAATAAGATTTAGCCATTAAATCAAAATGGCATGAATTGTTGTAAGATTGTGTTGGTTCTCCCACTGCATAATAAAGACATAAGAAGGACTTTACGCTACTGGTGGAATGGCAGTCAAACTGTTACCTGCAGTAGCCAAAAAAAGAAAGAAAAAAAGGCAGAAAATGGCAGAATAAGACATTAAGAAATTTATGAAAACATAATAAGAATAATTGCTTCTGGCATTAAATAACCATTTACTGTTATCAAACTTCATTCCCTAAGAAAATGTTAATGTGTTAACTAATTTAGCAAAACACCACAAATCAGTAGTTAAAGTTCCATAGCAGAACTGCAACATGTTGTCATCTTGTAAGGCAGCATCTGTATTGCAAACACTTTTGCTGTGATTTTTATTTATGCATTTAATGCATATTGTAGGCATGCCAATGCAGTTGCCTTAAAATCTGTGGTTGCTCCAGTCAGGGACACAAATATTCAGACACTGTATAATGTACTTGGCTTTAACCTCATGTCATTCCAAGACTTTATTTCCACTTCAAAACAAGTTTTTTTTTTTTTTTCTTTTAATAAAACTTGAAATGACATTTAAATAGATTACTTTTACAAAGTGGAATGGACTTTAAGTGGAGGGACAGGAATCTCACAGTTTTAATAAAAGAAATATTTTCATTTGTGTTTCAAAGATGAATGAAAGTCATACGTCTTTAGAATGGCATGAGGGCTGGTGGCAGAAGTTTTATCTTTAAGAGGACTGCTGTAGCCCATTAACAGAAAAAGAGCAGACTTTTGAATCAGAATATTAAGCATTGGAAACAGCTTACAAGGTAACAGATGGATAAAAACTGAGACATTTTAGTGTGCAATATATATCTTGACAATCCATTAATGGCTAATACACTGCAGCACAGACTACTCACTTATACTATACTAAAAATGTGTCATTATTACAGCTTAACACTAACTTTGACACACTATTCCTGTGCCAATCTCAAAGTGCTCTTATATCTAGACTGTTTAAATCCAATCTCAGCATGTCTGTTCTTAGCTGTTCTTATCACCTTTTACACAACATGCACTCACTTATACATTTGAAAAGAAGCGTTAATAACATTCACAGGATGACTGCTTTCCTTCAGTTCGGCAAACGCAGTAACTGATGTCTGATGCTCCTAAACATTTAAGTCATGCACACTCTCAAAAATAGACTTGAATAACTCCGATACTTGATGCAATCATGCAAATTTCCCCTCAATGCTCATTTCCTCAAACGTTTTCCCATTTATCCATGTTTTCACTCTCGCTGAGCTCATCAGCTTGACTTCAAAGGGATGAGACGAAAGAAAGGTGTGAATGTGCCGATTTTAAAGGCTGCGGAAGATGTTTTGAATGAAACGCAGAAAGCGATAACCTTGATATCTTTAAATTGAGCTTTTTAAGGTTATCACAAAAGTAAATTGCTCCTTTCACAAAATATCCAGATTTCAATTCCACATTAAGCATGATTGGAGCTCAGGTCAGAGGTCTATATTTAAAAAAATTCAATAACTTTAATGCTTCTTTTCCGCAGAGTACCACGCAGAAGAGGTTTTGCATGACTTCCCGTGCATTTCAAAAGCTAACTTCGCTCCCAAGTCTATTTCAAAGAGGTTATTGGGGTTTTAAGATGGATGTATCCTTGGTTGCAGGGCGAGTGGACTGTTATGCCCAAGTTTGAAAGGATTCCCAGAGGTCTTCGTGTTGTGTGCATGGCTGATCAGTGCTCAGGCAGGTCTTGGATGAGGAATGAGGCAGGTGTGGACCTTGGAGGTTTGGGTGATAGCCTTTCAGCCCGTGATTCACTGAGACTCTTCCATAATCTGACACTTTGCTAGCTATGATTGAGTTTGCAATTCGGTCGCAACTCTTCTTACTGCATTTAGAGTAAATACATTACTAGAAGTTGTGGAAGCTATGAACACCTGGTGCATCATCTACACATTATGCCATCCGACACAACCACAGTCGTGTAAGAGTTGACCTACAAATGGCCAAATTTTGCTCTAAGGGACTACGTTAGGTCTCAAGGCCACTGAGCCATGGATGATTTTGGTTTCTTGTCTTCAACTCTGCCCATTGACCAATGAGCTGTGGGTCAAAGGGAGGCGTGTTCTGGTTTGCTGAAGTCAGCAAGATCACCATCCCCTCATTTTTCTCACCATGGCTCTGCCGTGGCGCATGGATTTGATCAGTGGCCAGATTTCTTTTCACACTTCCCTTTGCTTATTGGAAACTGATGGAAAAATTCCATCTCGTGTGAGTGTGGAGAGAGTGATAGAGGTTCAGAGCATTTAACATGATTTGTGGGCAACCGGTCTTGGACTCGGGGGAATGATGCAGTTGGTAATCAGGGACAATAGATACAACGTTTAACATGATATATGGCAGATTGTATTGCTTTGTATTGTGTTTGGAAAGCAATAAATCAGTTATGTGGGTCGTCATCAAAAATTGAGTTTACCTGAAATGTAAATGTCTTTGAAGACAACAAGTACTCGTCGAAGAAAAAAGTAACCTTTTATTGAAATGTAATCGCTTTTTCCAACACTGAAACAACTTTCCGAGTCAGACAGATTCTATGTCAGCTATATTTTTAGCTTATTTTTTTTATCTCGATGTTATTTAATTATTTTGCTGCACTTAAAATGCCATATTGCACCACATTTGAATTTTAACTTACTTCAGATCTGTAAAAAGTATGTTCTGTTCACCTTATTCTTTGGTTACAAGCGGGCGCAGCCACTTCAATCTTTTTGGCTTGAGACTTCCGGTCTCATTCACTTCCACTTTTTAGACGTTAAAAAACTCATTTTGCTGCTTGATGTTGCAAAAACTGATATTTTCTTATTATATTTTTTAGGGGTGTCAAAATTCATTGCTTCTTCAGTGCACCGCGATGCAGACGCAGACAGTTTGGTATCGGTTCAGTAATAATCTTAACCGGTTATTATGTACTGACGTCATTTATCCCATATGCGCGATGACGCCATAGCTTACTATGGCGAGGGAGGTGAGCGCGAGTATTTACAACGCTCCAACTACTTAAAAACACAGAAACTGTGCACAATTTCACTGCGTGTGTGTTTGCTGGACAGTCTTTCACTGACACTTACAGCAGAAGCCCCTATTTCACTACGCTTGAGAGAATGAAAGTAAACTCCATTTCTCTCTCTCTCACTGTGGACCATTTGACCTGCTGGCGTGACTTTTCTTCTCCTCTCAGCTGTTACAGTGATAATTCTGGATACAGACACGAGCGTGTGTCTGCAGAGTTTTCTTCACCGCGTCTATCATGGATCAGCTGTGATCGCTGCTGCAGTTTATCAGTGTCACTCATCTGTGAAGAGGGCAGGGCGCAAGAGCCAATCACAGCCCTTTCTGTTGAGCATGTGACCAATCAAAGGGGTGTAAGAAAAAACTTGGTAGACAAGGCTCAGGCTTTATTTGCTATAAATGCTCGTGTTGTTTAAAGAGACAGTTTATATATTATTAGACTGTTTGTATTAAAGGACAAATTGTATTACAAATTGTATACAGGCTAAATGTAAATATATTTATACATTTTAATACAAAAATTGCTGTGCTTTGAAGTAAAATATAAAACTGTGTATGGAAAGCATCGTCAATGCACCGAGATATCGAATTGAACTGAATCGTTGGCATGATAATCGTAATCGAACCAAACCGAACCGTGAGACCAGTGTAGGTTCACACCTCTAATATTTTTCTACTTTTGTCTGTATATTTATGCAAACACTTATTTGCAGAGCAAGTACTTTGACCATTTTCTGAGGTTCATTATTCCTAGTCATTTCTCCCATTGGCAACTGAATCAGAAGTTCCAAAACAATTGCGAAAACGAGCGCACTTCTGCATTGATGAATAAGGTCAATAAAGCAAATAACTTGATAATACATACGGTAATGAATTTCCCACTCTTAACTGCTGGTTTAAATTTTTTTTATTTACAGTATTAGCAGTTATAAAGTTTGAACGTATTCAACTTTCTTCAAACGTTCATGTTCAACAGAAGAAGGAAAGTCAACATCACCGTAAACACATGCAAATCTTAATACAACAGACATTTAATCACTAACCCGTGTACTTACTCTTATACAAAAAAAAAATCTAATATTTTCAATGTTTATTTGGTAACTCTTTATTTTGATGGTCCATTTGAATATTAGTAGACTGTCTGCTTAATATCTGTTAATACTGCTCCTTCAACAGACATTTAACTGACTATAAGAAACTTTGCAAGTACATGTCAACTTACACTAACCCTAACCCCAATCTAATAGTCTACTTACAGTACAATCTAATGAGAATTAGTTGCAATGTAACTTGAATTTAACAAACGGACCATCAAAATAAAGTGTGACCGTTTATTTTCCTTATACAGGAAAATTCAATGCTGAGAACTAAAAAAAACTGTGAAAATCAAACAAATAAGCCCACAAACTATCAGTACTTGAAGAGTTTAAATGCAAAAACCTCTAAGTGCTATCTGAATTTTTTTTTCTCAGCCACCTATTTTTTTTATGGCAAAGAATAGGTTGTTTTCGCTGCCTTTTAAGGAAAATAACTGAACACAAACATAGGAGGCTGAGAAAAAAATGCTCATTTTAAAAGAAAATCTCAGATGGCACTTAGAGGTTTTTGCATCTGAACTCTTCACTAGTTCAAAAATGTCTTAAGTGTAATGTTTCAGTCTCCTGACCTTCATTGGACATTGGGCTTGTTTAACCTTTTTTTTTTTTCACAGACACCTATTACTTCTTTAGGAGTGGTAGTTTTTTTACTGATTGAGGAACTTTAGGAAGGAAGTTTAATTTGACAGAGAACTTTTTACCTACAGCAATATTTTAGTGAAGAAATGTAAATACTTTCATTTAATTAATCTAAATCGTTCAGTTTTTGGTGTAAAGTAATAGACTAAATGTCTTTTTGACAGTTTTTCAAATTCTATTTGGACATACTACTTCTTGGTATAGCTTACTTTTTTTTTTTTTTAACATGTATAGTAAAGGGTCGGGATGTCCTGATCAGATTTTTTTGCCCTCGAGTCCGAGTCCAAGTCATTTGATTTTGAGTATCTACCGATACCAAAACCCGATCCGATACTTCTATAATACATTTAAAAAAGAATGAAGAAGAGCAAAGAAACAGATCCAGAATGTTCCTTATTTTTTATTTAATTTACCTTATTTTAACATTCAACAACTTTGTTAACAAACAGAGCACTTCTGTGAGGTAGCTTGAACAATGAAGTAATAAATAACATCAATTCTTCCCTTTTGGACTTGTGCAACAAGCGCAACAGTAAATAAATATAAAAAAATAATATAAAACAAATAGCACCTCATCTTAAAATACCCGGCAGGCAATTTCAAGTTTACATATCTCACAGTTTAGTGTGCAATATTGTCGTCATCAACTTTATAATTACCTCTATTACCTACAATTACCTTACTAAAAGCTCCATACCACAGACATAGTCGTGTTTTCCGATTCAAGCTTTTTTCGTGTTCTACTTTGCTGGTATTTAATCAATTGTGTGTGTGTATATATATATATATACACACACACAATTGATTAAATACCAGCAAAGTAGAACACGAAAAAAGCTTGAATCGATAAAATAAATCAGTTATTAGAAATGAGTTATTAAAACTATTATGTTTAGAAATGTGTTGTAAAAATCTTCTCTCCATTAAACAGAAATTGTGGAAAAAAATAAAAATGGGGGCTAATAATTCAGGGGGGTTAATAATTCTGACTTCAACTGTACATACAGAAGTTTTAAATATATATATTGTGTTTGAGTCCTGATCAGGAGGAAACATCTGATGCCAATCGAGTCTGAAACCGCGTGATCGGGCCCGATTTCGGACTGCATTTCATGTTTTAAAAAAAAGGTTTGACTAAAACAGTTCAAGAGATACAAAAGAGCATAAATGTGAAAATGCAGGAGGAAAAAGCTCTTCTAGATCACATATAGAATTTTGGCAACGTTTTTTTTTTCATCCGAGACAAATTTCAGGAATTATCATAGTCATAGTATGGCATGTGTACAGATGAACAATATGTTGTCTTTGCAATAAATCTTAAAGTTCTGGAATTGTCACAAGCCATGTTACAGTCACAGTGTGAGTCCTCCAGTGGGACAACTGAGACCAAATTCTTGTCTATAGCGTTTATCATACAGTCCAACATAAAAGACTGTTTTCGTTGCAAAGCATGCCATGGCTTTTACCCAAGATCTCATTGGGATTATGGAAAATGTGATGCATAGCGAAGCCATCTCAAATGGTTTTAAAGCACATAATGTCCTCCGTTTCAATCTGCTGCCTATATGCGGCAAATAACATTGGATGCAAATACAATTAGAATAAATTAAGTCTAACAAAAACAAATTAGGATGATATTGATTGTTAGCTTCTTGTTATTTCACTTGCCAAAAAGGCTCATTATTAAACGTCTCTTGTCCTCATGGGGTTGCTGATGGCATCCTGAAATAATTTCATTATCCTATGCACAGCACGGAGAAAAACTGTGAGAATTAAACAGCATACCCAAGACTGGAATAGAGATTTTCAGATCTCTCTCTGGGGTTGATTGCAATGTTTTCTATCAGCATCCTATCAAAGCACAGATGTCAACAGCAATTCAAACAAACCCATTAGACTGTGTCCTTTTGCCTGGCAAGCTATAATCACGATAAAATTAGACATGTTTGAAAGTGTGAAAGCATACAAAATAGCAATGAGTGTCATATTGTTGATGAAGATATGGATCGATGGTTCAGTCTGGCGCTGTGTGTCCTGAGTACAGATGATAATTGCGCCGTGTACGGGGCGGATCTGCGTGAGACTGTAGATCCATAATTGAGGACATGTTTCTGTGATATGTGTAGAAATTATCAGTAATTGCTTCTGACCACGCGGCAATGCTAATTTCCCTCAATAATCAAGAGTAGCGTACACTAAAATGGCTTCTTTGAGAAGTTTTAAAGTGCCAGTGCTGAAATGCGAAAGCGTCTTAGCTAATTCATCCAACAACTTGATGTGTCTCCTTTATAAATTTCACAGCCTGACATAAAACCGAGATAAAAAGGCTTCATTAGCTTGGAAAAAACATGTTTAGGAAGTTCAACGTGCCCGTGGGCCATACCAAACTCCTCCATATAAAGCCTACTAGTCCATTATCACTTCAGTTATACAGAGACAGACAGTCATAATCCGCATATGGCGTAATGTCAAGAAACAGTGCTATTACAGAGACAGAAGCACAAGCGCAGACAACATCAGGTGTTGAAATATCAAGTGTCGCAGAAGATGGCTTGTAGAGTTCTTTCATTTCGAGTTAATCGGATATATTGCTATAGCAATAACTGCTGAGTTATGTCTTTCAAATATGGTAAAACTCCTCACAGGCACATTTTGCTTGCCAAAATTGTAATCTAAATGTTCACTGTTACTGTCAAGATAATAGCAGTCTGAATGGCCCTTCAATAAGGAGCACTGTTAAAGGGGTCATGAACTGACAAATCAAAATTCCCCTGATGTTTTGACATAGAAGAGGTCGTTCTACTATAAAACCGTCCTGCTGTAAGTTTCAAAACTTCTTTGTTTGTTTGTTAGTATAAGAACAGCTTATATCGAAGTCAATTTGTCAAAATGCCTGTGGAATGCAGTATGTCAGACAGTGTGCAGTCTCAAGCTCTAGAGAAGCATTCAGTAAAGTAGTCTTTGAATTATTTTCCATCTGATCCTAATATTAAGAAAGAGTGGATGTTTTTTATTGAAGTTTTTCTTATTGCTTTGTCTGTTATTACAGTTTATATGTACTGAGCATTTATGCATTTTTAACCTAAATCTTGTAAACCTTGAAAGAAAGATGTAGCCAGTCAAACATGCAGAATTCTGCCTACAGTGTATGTCTTTGGGCTTTGGGGGAAACCAGAGCACCCAGAGGAAACCCACGCAAACACGGGAAGAACATGCAAACTCCACACAGAAATGCCAACTGACCCAGCCGAGGCTTGAACCAGTGACCTTCTTGCTGTGATGCTGATATGAATTTTTGACAAATTTAAATATGCAAACTGTCTACTAATCAAACCGGTAGGTCTGACACACTTATTGAAAAGACGGACCTTACACTGTAAAAAACTGCTGGGTTCCACACAATTTATTTTGTGTTGTCCCAACACAAATCAATTACGTTAGCATACTGTTTCTACCAATTAAGGTGGATTGAACATAAAACAATTAAGCTGTCCAGCCAAAAACCTTAAGAACTGTGTTGTTTCAACTCATTTTTAAATAAGTTTATTAAACAAGCAGCAAAAGTCATTTTGTGTAGTCAAGTCAGAGTGTAGAGGACAGCACAACAAAATATAATAATAATAATAATGGTTTATATGACCCATTTTCTGTAAGAACATTCTTTGAAGCAAAAAGCTGATGGTCTTATCAAGAATTAGCATTCCAGCAGATTTCTACACTAAAACTTAAAGGGCATCTATTTTACCCCTTTTTCAAGATTTAAGATAAGTCTTTTGTGTCGTCAGAATGTCTTAAATTTCAGCTCAAAACGCCCATCAGATTATTTATTATGCCTTTCAGAATACTGGGATTTTCTGCTCTGAACACATTGTAGCCATTTTTGTGGCCTGCGCCTTAAATACTAGTTCACCATCACCAACCATTCCCACATGCCTGTCAGAGTGTGCCTCAATCTCCGCCTCGGCTGCGTCAGATAAACAGCAGAGTGACAGACATGAAGGAAGCAGATCTTACGTATCGTTTGTGAGAAATACTACAGTAAGAACTTTCCCAATGATTATTTGATGTTTTTGTTGTGGTGTTAATTCAAGCCTTTCTGCCACAATGAGTCACACAAAATAAACCTGATTTAACATCCATAAACCAGGATTGAAGCGTTTTCTTTTATAATTGTACTGACACGCGGCTGTGGTGATAAAGAGGATAAAATCGCTGTAATTCATCACAAACATGCACTGTTTTAAAAATGTTTTAAACTTGTAAAACTCATTCTTGATCTCTTTTGATGATGACTGATGATCACAGAGAGCTGAACAGATCTTTTAATTCCGGTTGCTTTGTGCACGTCCTGTCTTGTTGATATGATTATACGCATTACTACGAAGACATGTTAATACGCAGCTGTCAATCAAATCGGTGGCCAAGGAAACCGCACTCCTATGTCACGTTGCGGTGGGCCTCAAAATGGAGGGATTTGAATCCTATTTTAACATCAGGAAATTAAAAAAAGGATTGTCTTTATATCACCCCAATTTGACTGTGGACACACTATACCTACACACAGTTCTGTCCAAACAGCTAACAAAAGATTTTCATTTTAGTAATGTTTTTTGGTCTTATTTTACAGTATGTAAAACAAAAGTCCACTTAAATTGCTAATGAACTCCATTCAATCCTTAAGAAAAAATATTATTTTAACTAAATTCCAGAGCTGACATGCAAATATGTGGTATTAATGAACAAGATGAGAACCGTTTGTGTGACGTTGCACATATACACTAATATGCTGTATATAAAAATGCAGAAATAATGCTTCAGAACGCATAATTGTTCTACTTTCAGGAAAATCTTCACTGGCTGCAAATCTCTGAACACCAGGACATAAAAGAACAGAAATGAAATCCAAATTGCACCTGGCTATTAAAACGGGCCTGCTTAAGCTTGCTTTGACGCCTCATTTGGTGCCTTTTTATCAGGAAGAAATCAACTTCAATTTGCCTCCCGCAGCAAACAGCATCATTTTTTTTTCAACAGAGCCACTGGAATCCAAACCACCTCTTAAATCTCACTGTTTCTATCCTGGCGTAACCCATGAATATTCATTTGCATTTTTCCATATCCAAGGTCTCCAGCAGAGACGCAGAGGGGTCACAGAGGAATGGCGTTTTCTCTGTGAACTCAGCAGGTGCTTAAGCGCAAGATGCGATAACTAGATGTACTCAACGAGAATGCAAAGGCAACTCATCAAGTCCCTGATGTACAGCACTGGCCTAATAACACAGCGTGCAGTAGATGGCAAGATGCGACGTGTAACCTTCCTTAACCTGCCATTCATCCTCAATCTCCAAAGTTTGCCCCTTCCAAGGACACCGACACATAATGGAGCGCTTCATTTGACTTATTTAGCTGTGCATGTGTGAGCACCGGACAGGCCTTAAATTGAACCGGGCCACACTGATGATGTTCAATTGTCATTTACCCAAATGCCACTTAGCACAGCTTGAATATAATAGGGATACATTTACCATACAGATTATCTCGGACACCTGTACCATTTTTAATTTGCTCTGTAACAGTGTGGAGGACAGTTCTCAGACAGATTCACCACTGGGTTTCATGCTAACTGTTGGCAGGAAATGGATATACCTGCACTGAAAAAAGTGAAACGTCTGTGTCTTTCATTCAAAGTACATTATTATATTGGATTAAGTGAAAAATATGTGGTTTTGGTTTTAACCTGTTTTATTTCTAACTTGTTTTATTCAATTTGTCTTAAAGCAAAAAATGCAAAAACACCTTAAGCAAAATTAAAGGCAGTAGTTTTTCTCTAAGTACTATTTTTACTTCAAACCAGCAGTCTTCATGTCACGTGACAACATGGAAATAAAGGTTCTGCTTATATGCTTTTAGTTTTTATGTATTTCTAATGTGAGTTTGATTACCATCTTGCATGACATTTACAGCCACACTGAAAGCACCAGCAGATGGTTTACCTCATTATTGAAAATAAAATAACTAGCAATGTGTTACATGTATTTGTTGCAGTTTCTTCCAAAGTACAATTTTACTTTGATTTGAAGTTAAACCAATATATTAGGGGTGTAACGATTCACAAAAATCACGGTTCGGTTCGATACGACACAGTGGTGTCACGGTTCACGGTGTCACGGTGTTTCCGATACAGCAAAAAAAGAAAAAAGCCAGAGGATTTCTCTGATTGGAATCTTTTTAATGTATTAAAACTAACATCATAAAAGCATGATCTCTCTTCTTCTATTTTTTTCTTTTTTTTTACTTTGAACAGTGATATAAAGCTATACTTCTGGGGTTTCTGCTTAACAGCAAATAAAACAAATCCTTCTTTATACTCAAAACCAAAAAGCTGCTTATAAAAATGAATGTAATATTTTTGTAGTTAAACAAATAAAAAGAAAAGAACAGTTTAGTTTTTATATGGAACTCAGTTTCAATCAATTTTTAAGTATTTATTTATTTTCAGAAAGCACAGATCTGCTTGATTTGACTGTCACCTGCCATTTCAGTGGATCTGAAAGCAGGAATTATTATTTGACTCAAATGGGCTTATGAAGGAATAATGTAACGGGGCTCTATTACATTTAACATTTTCTTAAAACCCCAAATTTCCACTACCGATTAAAGTCTCATATCCACAGCTATAAATGTGATTTTGTTATAAGAGATCATGTGATGATAAAAATGTGTGTAAATGGGCAAACCAGCAGGCTGCATATTATAAACCATCTGAAATGTTGTTTTTGACATTCTAAAACGCCTTACCGTTTAAGTATTAGTGTTATTATATTATTAATGACCTCCAGAATCAAGAGCGTCTGTGCTCCGTGTCTGACACCTTCAAACGCCACCGCACGTTCACTGTGTGTCACGATTGCCTTCTGAGGCGCAAGTCATTTATTAGATGAAGAAAAGATTGACGCAGCTTCTTCTACTGTAGCAAATTCAGTTTTTACTGTTGATATTTGGCGCCAGTTAATCAGGAAGTGACGGTTTTGTTCGCTTTGACTCGTTGAATGGAAACGCAGCTTTATTCGCACGTCTTTTATGCGATAATCCAGTTTTGCGCATAAAGTTCATTCGTATTTTTGGATGAAAACATAGTGTTTTTTTTATCCACCACTCTCTTGCCATTACCCTCATAACTTGCAGGGAAACCAACGTGCTCTCAAACGCCAGACCCGCTGTTGGTTATAGGAAGATTACATTAATGTTAGCCTGCTAGCCAGTTTGCGAGCTAGTGCAGCGTGTGCCTGACTGGAGCAGTGTTTGGAGGTGGGCGGGGAAGGCAGCATGTTGCCTGTCACGTCCAGGGTCACATCATTTGGGATGCCTTGCTGAGCGTTGTTGCACTGAAAACATTACTGTATATTCTGTACACTTATTCTCTTTTATCTTTTTAGAAATTTGTCTGAATCGTTCGGTTTGTAATGCGTACCAAACCGAAAGTCTCGTACCGAACGGTTCAATACAAATACGGGTATTGTTACACTCCCAATATATATATATATATATATATATATATATATATATATATATATATATATATATATATATATATATATATATATATATATATATATATATATATTAGTGTGTCTATATTAAACAATATTTGTACTTTGTGTGAATGCAATTTGTTTTTCTTCACCACAATATGTTTGATTTAGATTAAATTAAACTTTAAAATTTGAACCAAAGTTAAATTATATTATATATTAAGTAAATGCTTTAGGCACGTAGTATACCATCAACAGATTTGCTTCAAATCATCTAAATCACAACATCATCACATTCAGAAATAACAGTTTGTTGGCAAAAGCCTCTAAACGCCACTTGCCTTTTACAACAAAAGCCGCTATGTCCCGAGAACCAGAATCGGAACGTGCGAATCGAATCATATATTTTCAATGTAGCAGTACCCTGATAAGGAGAGCATTTTATTTTAAAAGACAGAGTTTGATGAACTGCATGAGCCTGTCCGACTGTCAGTGAATGGCAAATGAAAATGTCCCTTATCTCAAAACTCTGTGAATTGGGAAAAAGAAAACACAATGTACAGTCGTAAGTGTAGCATGCATTCATAATGTTTTTTTGCGCAGCAACGCTACTTTGAATGAGTCCGATTTACTATAAATTAAACAGCAACTGCGTTTCACGAAAGACAGAGTTAAGATGCCGTTCTTTAATACCATCTGGATGCTATGTGGATAAACAAGAGACCAACCCTTAAGTATAGTGAGAATGAATGAATGACAGCTTCTAAAATTGTCTGAGAGACATCCCCTTTTTGCCCAGTAAGCCTACCTTGTGTTTTATTTGCTAATTTAAGCTATTTTTAAAAGATAAATATAATATATAAAATTCTACATTATTTATATTACTTCATATACCTATATGTCTGATAAGCTTTTTATATTAATGGACAATGCACAGATATTGATGTTTCATAATGTTTTACACTACATTATTTGAATCTAACAAGCTTACTTTACAATGTTTACATTGCTCTGCTTACATTAAATCTAAATCCCAAATATCAGAAGTGACAACAGATTGTTAAGATGTAATTAATGTCAGTTTTATTGTTATTGAATAATGCACTTGACAGATTTATGTTTGTTTAATTTTAGGTGGTTTGTGTAATGTGTTTTATGCTATGTTAAAAGTATTTGCATCTTTAGTGATTTTTTAACTAGTTACACTGTCTTGTCCCAATATGTGGATTTAGAGGTTTTTGCAAAAAAACCACAAGTGGATTTAGCTGGTTTTGACGCCAAAGAAAATCGACCTTGTTAAAAAACTAAAGAATTGTCTAAAGTGACATTTTGAAAAAAAAGTTATTTTATTTACTAGCCAAAAACCTTATCATTACGTGTAACATGAAACTTCTGAACCTAATTATAGGAGTCCGATAGAAAATGCTAATTTACAAGGTCAGATGGATTTAGAGGGTTTTGCATCTGAACTCTTCATATGCTAATTTTAAAACTACATTTCTACAGAAAACTTAATTTTTTTGCTTGTCATCTTATTCAGGATCCTGTGACTAAAACCCATAATGTGCACTTGTTAAGTTTTTGTCTCAGAATGTTTCAGATGATTACCTTTCTTTGAAACCACTATAAAATTACATCTGTGCACCTGTTTTTTTTTGTCTCAGAAGAAACCACTAAAATTGTTATGTTTTGTTGTCTTTATGTGTGACTCCGCTATTTAATGAAAATGTCCAGCAAGTCATGAAGAAAAAAAAAACGTTATTCATAATTGAATATATAAAAAAATAGAACAATGAAGTTTAATCTCTCTCACTCAATATCTATATTTTAGGAGTTAATTTTCTTAATTTTAGGATGCATTTAAAGTACAGTTCAGTAAAACTGTTTAAAAACGGGGGGCAGCACGGTAGCACAGTGGGTAGCACAATCGCCTCACAGCAAGAAGGTCGCTGGTTAATGGTTGGCATTTCTGTGTGGAGTTTGTATGTTCTCCCCGTGTTCGCATGGGTTTCCTCAGGGTGCTCTGGTTTCCTCCACAAGTCCAAAAACATGTGGCATAGGTGAATTGGGTAAGCTAAATTGGCCGTAGTGTATGAGTGTGAATGAGTGTGTATGGATGATTCCCAGTGATGGGTTGCAGTTGGAAGGGCATCCGCTGCTTATAACATATGCTGGATAAGTTGGCGGTTCATTCCGCTGTGGCACGCCAGATTAATAAAGGGACTAAGCCGAAAAGAAAATGAGTGAATGAATGTTTAAAAATGGTGACAGAATTTATTAAGTTAATATCACTTTATATTTTCTTAAACATCAGACTTCAAACTACATAAATATTACTGCCTATTTGTCAACTATCCCCATAAATATATGCATACATACAATATAATATGTGTTGTTGTTTTTTTTACTTATTAAACTGTGCCTGTATGAACGCGGGATAGTCCTTAACGCATTTAAGGTCTTTGTTCACTCCCTGACCAAGTCAAAATATTATCCCATTATGCTGTGCCACATTAAAATACAGAATGAACGCAGTATTTTCTATGGATGTACACAACAGTGTTCAGCTGCTGTCCACTCATAGCGCTAAAACATATTTTCACCTCATTTTAAGGTTGAGCGTTTAAATGAATGCTCGGGTCTATTTAACTGACTACATTGTGATTATAAACTTAGAATTACATTATAAATGCTCGTAAAGGAACCATGTTAAATTGAATATTTATAAATTACGAATGTATAGTAAAACCAACCATTCACTAGCAATGAAAAGTGCTGGCTTAAAGAACATTCCATGCAAATGGTCATTACTATTACCTGTACCATGTTAATTTCCCCAGCAACAGTGAAGAAGTCAAGGACAGCTTCACTGTTGGGATTCGTGCAAACTGTTTGCAATAGATGAATATACATAAATAGTGTACACACATGTTGTACATACAGTACAATGGAATGCTTACTTATTGAACTGTGAATGTATGAGGACTGGACCGGCCTTCAAATTGAACCAGGTCACGCCGATGTTCAGTTGTCATTAGCACAAGTGCCACTTAGCACAGCTTGAAGATAATAGGGCTACATTAACCATACAATTACCAGATTACCTTGGGCACCTACCATTTTAATTTCTCTAGCAACAGTTTAAAGTCCATCCTACATATAACATAAAGTGAATCTTTTCAAAGTTAGCAAAAAAAGAAAAAAGAATTAAAACCCAAATGCAAATTAGATGCATCCATCCAGTTAGATGCTAGATTCCATCCAGTTGTTTAAGTACGCATGAAACCAAAACAAACCATATTGATTTTGTTAGCTCACATTGCTGGTTTTGTGGTGAACAATTCATCTGTGCATGTCATTAAGAAAAAAAAAATGTTTGCCCTTCTAATCTTTAATTGAAATCTGAAAATGCACTTCCTGTTTGTTTTCAGTTAAATTCATCTGTCTGAGGTATACTGTAGGGTGTGGCTAACATAATTAAGCACGCCCCTCCAACCTTCAGTTTTGACAGTGCTATGGCAACAAACAGAAATGGTAAGGAATAAGTCTCCCGAAACACTTTTCCCAATATTTCTGAATGAAATGCCTACTTTACTACATCCAATCAGCTCGCAGTAGAAAATATTTAATATTACTTTCTCTAGGAACTGGGTCACAACAAAGAATATAGAATTCACAAGACATGTCACTTGTATAGTTTTGAATGGGGAAAAGTGTACTTCTAGTACAGGAGCCAATCAGCGATCGCTATAGACTGGCTATTCTCCGGGGGAGAGGCTCAGACCAGAGCATGTGTGATTCGAACATTTAGAAATGAAACTAAAGGGACAGTTGTTGTTTAGTTGTATTGGGGATTGCTAATATGAAACTTAATCATAAGCTTGGCAAGCAATTTGGAGAATTTTATATTTCCCCATTCAGACAGAATGCCCGAGCATACTGACCGAGAGGCGTTTTAAAGATGGCCGCCGAGCAGTAGTGTAGTCCTAAAAAAAAAGATGGTGTACTATTAAACCCGACCGAAATTTTAAATGAATGTTGGCAAAGAAACGACGAAAGTCACGTCAGTACTTCTTGATTTATTAGCTATATATATATATATATATATATATATATATATATATATATATATATATATATATATATATATATATATATATATATTTTTTTTTTTTTTTTTTTTTTACATCAGTTACCTGTAACCATTAACTTCCACAAAAGGAAAAACAAATACTATGTCAATGTAAGTCAATGGTTACAGGTTTCCAGCTTTCTTCAAAATATCTTCTTTTATGTTCAACAGAAGGAAAAAAGACAAACCGGTTTGGAACAAGTAAAGGTTGAGTAAATGATGACAATTTTCATTTTTTGCATAAACTATCCATTTAAAAAGAAACAAATTCAAACAAATTTGTTCGTTTTAAAGGGAGATGCTAATAGTCTAATCCTGTTTAATGATTTATGTTTAGCTAATAGTGCCCCCTCCCCCCCAGCAGACTCGGAGATTGGCTGTATTTATACAGTATGTAGCTTATTTAATAATTTTAACATAAAAAAAGAGTCAATCAAGATAGTTACAACAATTTAGTTGACATGGAAAGACATCTTTTTAACTTACTTTTTTACTGGCTTATTACTTTTCATTTAATAGGTTCCTTTAAACATCAATTAGCCATTATTTTTGATTGTCACATTCGTGCATGCTTGTTTTAAACCAAACTATTAGGAGTCTGTCTTCTGTTGTCGCTATTATATACGGTACTAGTAGTTACCCTTTTAAATCGCATATTGTTACGCGATTTTTTAGTAGTCTTTGCCTCATCGTTTTTAGTGTTTTATATATAGTGTCGTTCCCTATAGTGGTAGGCACGATTAAGACATGTGAAATACTGTTTTACAGGGGCGATTTTGGGATTTCTCTCACCCTGAACAGATGTGGTTTGCTGATTAAATGAAAAACGAACTGAAAACGGAGCGGCGGAAGTCTGCCACCGTTTTCATATCAAAATTAAAGGGGACTGAGGCAATCATTTAGTAGTGTACAGTTCATGAGCTAATCGCAAAACCTTTAAGGGTGCTGAATAGAAATACAGGAGGGCTAAAGCGACACCCATGCCGTTTCATAAATTTACCTAAACGTTTCAGCGAGACATCATTCAGTTGACATCGAAAAACTTTCACGAAATTTTCTCACAGCTGCTGCGGTCAACAGGGGCGGGGAATAGCGCAAGTTAAACAAAAATGCACCAGTTGAAACAAAAATGCAACAAATTGAGATGCGAGTTAAAAAAACCTTTGGTATACAGTTAAAGGGGACATGAATACACATAAATTAGGGAAGTTTAGTCAGAAAAACAAAAGAGTATACCGAGGGTACACGCAATTATTGATCCTCAGAAGTGGTAATACCCAAACAGCTCATGGAAAAAAGTAAGCATACCGAGTATACATGAGTATAGCAAGGACTACACCACTGCCGCCGAGGGAAATGACTTACCTTAAAGGGACTTTGGTCACCATAAAAAAACAAAAACAAAAGACAACGGTAGCAGACTTTAAAGCAGCTGACTGTAGTATTGGTAACCTAGTAACTGACAATAAACAAGGCAATCACAATAGACACAGCTGATTAGTCAGGCGGGTGTAATGTTTGCTATCTCAGAGTTAATTGGTAAATGTGATTATTTTATCATATAAATTTGTAATGGTTTTATTGTCAATTATGTTGGTTTTATTTAAAACTTTTGTATGTATATTTAGTATTGTGACTATATCTCAGACACAAACAACTATCTGTATGGTAAACCAAATGCCCATGCATATGTTCCCCCCACACATACTGATAGGTGTGAAGCAAACAACTCATACAGTTGTATAGCTCAAAGAAACTAATGGTGTGACCCAACGAAAGGATCAGGAAGCTCATATAGAGTAGCTGCTGACTGTGTATTCTAACATCTCCAATGGGAGGTTCACGCAGTTTCATATCATTTGCTGTAAATAGAAATCTTTGGGTTAAGATTCATGAGGGATGCATTTACATCACTCCTGAAGAACTGTACTACACTGATTTCAAAAGTCTTCTCCCCATAATAAACTCAGCATGCAGTACTTATTTTATGTATTTTAGCAATCTAACACATTGGCACCTTAAGCCAAATGTACAACAATCTAACAAGTCTTTACTGGTATTTTTTTGCGCTCTGTTGGCTGCATGCTAAAACCAATAAATGTCAATGGAGTCTGTCCCAAAATACATTAGAGAAAGTCCCTGCAATTGTCAACCTTGCCATGAAAAAAAAAAAGTGAATCCCTTTTTAAGAGGTTTGTGTAGGCTTGTGTTTTACTGTACTGTAAAAATATCTGTCAACGTTTTGATTACACAAATGCCACTTTAACCTCTTACATACGTAATGGACAGATATTACATCCATAACAAAGCTTTTTCCCCGTAAATGCAAAAATGTTAAATAATATATTTATATATACTGTAAATATATAAATATATATATATATATATATATATATATATATATATATATATATATATATATATATATATATATATATATATATATATATATTCAATATTAAATAAAATTTATTTATTCATTTATTCATTCATTCATTTTCTTTTCAGCTTAGTCCCTTTAATAATCTGGGGTCGCCACAGTGGAATGAACCGCCAACTTATCCAGCATATGTTTTACGCAGCGGATGCCCTTCCAGCTGCAACCCATCTCTGGGAAACATTCATACACATTCATACACTACGGACAAATTAGCCTACCCAATTCACCTGTACCGCATGTCTTTGGACTGTCGGGGAAACCGGAGCACCCGGAGGAAACCCACGCGAACACGGGGAGAACATGCAAACTTTACACAGAAACGCCAACTGACCCAGCCGAGGCTCGAACTAGCGACCTTCTTGCTGTGAGGCGACAGCAGTACCTACTGCGCCACCGTGTCGCCTTATTTATTTATTTATTTATTTTTGAAGAGCCAACTCGTATTCTTTTGATTAGTTTTATTTATTTTGGGTTGTGCAGTTTAATTCACAGAATTTTCACAAAGTATGCTTTATACTATAAACATACTGTTTTGGTGACATTCATAAAGCATGTTTATTTCCCTGAATTAAAATGTAAAACACATTTACAGATTTATATATTTTTTCTGAGTCCTTAACTGTGGTTAGTAGTTTTGAGACAGAAAAAAAAGCAGATATTACAATATACTGTTAAAATACACTCACCGGTCACTTTATTAGGTACACCTGCCTGTCTAACTGCTCGTTAACGCAAATATCTAATCAGCCAATCACATGGCAGCAACTCAATGCATTTAGGCATGTAGACATGGTCAAGACGATCTGCTGCAGTTCAAACCGAGCATCAGAATGGGGAAGAAATGTGATTTAAATGACTTTGAACATGGCATGGTTGTTGGTGCCAGACGAGCTGGTTTGAGTATTTCAGAAACTGCTGATCTCGAGGGTTTACAGAGAATGGTCCGAAAAAAGAAAATATCCAATGAGTGGCAGTTCTGTGGGCGCAAGTGCCTTGTTGATGCCAGAGGTCAGAGGAGAATGGCCAGACTGGTTTGCGCTGATAGAATGGCAACAGTAACTCAAATAACCACTCATTACAGCAGAGGTATACAGAAGAGCATCTCTGAATGCACAACACATTGAACCTTGAGGCAGATGGGCTACAGCAGCAGAAGACCACACTGGGTGCCACTCCTGTCAGCAAAAAACAGGAAACTGAGGCTACAATTCGCACAGGCTCACAAAAATTACACAATAGACGATTGGAAAAACGTTGCCTGTTCTGATGAGTCTTGATTTCTGCTGCGACATTTGGGTTGTAGGGTCAGAATTTGGTGTCAACAACATGAAACCATGAATCCATCCTGCCTTGTATCAATGGTTCAGGCTGGTGGTGGTGGTGTAATGGTGTGGGGGATATTTTCTTGGCACACATTGGACACATTAGTACCAATTGAGCATTGTGTCAATCCCACAGCCTACCTGATTATTGTTGCTGACCATGTCAATTCCTTTATTACTACAGTGTACCCATCTTCTGATGGCTACGTTCAGCAGGATAACGCACCATGTCATAAAGTGCGAATCATCTCAGACTGGTTTCTAAACATAACAATGAGTTCACTGTCCTCAAATGGCCTCCACAGTCACCAGATCTAAATACAATAGAGCACATTTGGGATGTGGTGGAACGGAAGATTCTCATCATGGATGTGCAGCCGACATCTCTGAATAATATTTACAGTACCTTGTTGAATCTCTAACACAAATGATAAATGCAGTTCAGAAGGCAAAAAGTAGTCCAACCTGGTACTTGTCAGGTACCTAATAAAGTGGCCGGTCAGTGTGTATATATTCGCTGTAAATTTATATTTTCAGTTTCTACTGCAAATGTTGCATCCATAACACTGAAATTGCTCATTAGAGACTATTAAAATGTAGTGATTTGAATTGTTAGTGGCTTTTAATTGTAATTTAAGTGGAAACCATAAGTACTTCAGCACATACACACATACATACAACAGAGAGCTTCAAGCTTACTTATTGAACTGTGCTTATATAAGCACCGGACAGGCCTTAAATTAAACCAGGCCACACCAACATTCATTTGTCATTTACCCAAATGCCACATAGCGCAGCTTGAAGATAATAGGGATACATTTACCATACAATTACCAGATTACCTCGGACACCTGTACCATTTTAATTTCCCCCACAACAGCGTAGAGGACAATTCTCAGACAGCTTCACTGCTGGGTTTCACGCAATTGTTTGGGTATACATACATAAATGGATACGTGGTGTGTAGGTGGTTGTGTCCGTGTGTGTATGTTTACGAGGCATCATCACTGGGTGTAAGATGGAGAGTAAACAGTGTATATCCAGGGGGTCTTCTTGAGCCGTCACACTAATGCCCAGCAGTGCTCCCGCATGACAGCCGCAGATTACTCTCCAAATTAGGACTCATTTACAGCAGCTGTTGGACCAATTTTACTCGGGGAGGGAGAAATAAGCTCTCATCCTGTCTAAAGTGATCTGTAACCTACAGCATGGCCTTGAATATGTATTAGATTTGTTCGAGGAGCGGATGGAAGAGAAGGGTAGACTGTACTGTGGTTACTTGCTCGGCTGGGTTTGGTGTGGAGGAGGAATACAAATCAAATGCAGGATTGCAAATTATTATTAATAATAATAATAAAAATGAATGATTGGTGTTTTGTTTGCAATCTGCAGTACTATTTTAAAGGGGGTCTATTATGCAAAAATCACTTTTATAAAAAGTTTAAACAGTTGTTCAGCACCAGTGTGTGAACATAATCAGCCTCTATTGATAAACATTTATTAATTATATTTCTTATAATTACACTTCATGAAAACAGTCTTCAGTACCACATTGAATTAATTGATTGACATTCTATCTTTGTACATATGTCATTAGATGAGGAAAGCCCCGCCCATTAGTGACCAATCCCTCATTCGCATAAACAGCCCTGAGTGGGAGGCAGCCGTCTGCCATTCGTGTTTTCACACCAAACCTCCTGAAGATAATGTCAGAGGAATTAGAAATGTCAAGTTTTAGGACGCACAGATGAGCAGCATATTCTCCATAGACTGCCTTCTTCTAAGCTACTTTTTTTTTTTAGACATTTTTGGTTTTTCACAAAGATAACGTTAGTCCTGTTTTGAATCTGCTGCTCTGCTGACACATATATATTTGTAGATCCACCCTCTTTAAATAAAGGGGCTGGGAACACAATCTTATTTGCATTTAAAGCAGTCAACAAAATGGTATGATTTGAATCAAAGCCTAAAAGGGGGGTTTCAAAGAGTTATAAATAATTATTTGTGAGGTATTTTGAGCTGAAACTACACATACACACCCTAGAGACATCAGACACTTATTTAAAATTTTGTAAAAGGGGCATAATAAGTCCCCTTTAAAATCTGGGTAAAACAAATTAATTGTATTACCTGATACTATTTCACAAACTAAATGTATATATAAACTAAGAAATCCACCTCAAAAACAATTTCAGCTCATAAAATATTGGACTACATACTTATCTTTTACAAATTTATCTTATACATTTTTGTACAAGATAGGCTCATTCTGAAAATGTAGCTGTATATACATTTCTGGAGATCATGAATTATGTAGCCAGAAGTATGTATGACTGCATTTCGTTTTTAAAACGAATGCTACGGGGCGGTATGATGCCATTCCTTTATGCGCTTAACACTTACCTCCATGAGGACGGCTTTCCCGCTGTTACCAGATTGTCCAGTTAGCTCGCCATGTACGTTGGTGGACTTGAGAGGTAGAGAGGAGTTGACCACGATGACGTGGTTCAGGTCTGGTGAAGAATGGTTCCAGAAAGCGGGTAAGACAAAAAGATCAATTGGTGCTTTTGAAAACACTATTGGTTGGGATAAGGGAAGAAAAAAGATGGGTCAATTGATCGGTCAGTCAGTCAGTCAGTCAGCCGACAGCAGCCTCTGGTGCATTTACGCGAGAACACTCACGAGAGAAATTGAGATCTCAAAAAGTGTACACAGCAGCCTCTGGTGGGTTTGCAAAAACAAAAACTGCAAAAAACATAGCTCCTGGGATGTATTTGGCACTCTCCAGAAATGTATATAGAGGTACAGTTGAAACCAGAAGTTTACATACACTGTATAAAAAGGCACATAACAATAAAAAAAAAGTCAGATGTTAATGTGACTAGACTTTTTTCTCTTTTAGGTAAGTTAGGATTATCAAATTTGTTTCTGTTATGCTTAATAGCAGAATAATGAGAGAGATATTTTTTGAGAAATTTTTATACCTTTTCTTGAAAGTCAAGTTTAAATACAATAAGATTATTATGCCTCTGAAAAGCTCAGATAATGGTGTCAAGGTTTTGGAAGTTTCTGATTGGCTAATTGACAACATTTGAGTTAATTGGAGGTACAACTGTAGAATAGAATTGAAGGAAAACCTCAACCACACTGCTTCCTTGTGTGACAACATGGGAAAATCAACAAGACAGAATCGACAAAAAAAGCCAGATTACAATTAGCAAAATAACACTGGGAAAAAAAGAATAATTTTTGAAGACATGTCCTGTGGTCTGATGGAACTAAGATTGAACTGTTTGGCCATAATGACAAGTGTTACATTTGGAGGACAAAGGGGAAAGCTTACAAGCTTAGGAACACCATCCCAACTTTGAAGTATGGGGGTGGCAGCATCATGTTGTGGGGCTGTTTTGCTGCAGGAGGGACTGGTCCACTTCACAGCATAGATGGCATCATGAAGAAAGAACATTATGTAGAAATACTGAAGCAACATCTCAAGACATCAGCCAGGAAATTAAAACTTGCCCACAAATGGGCCTTCCAAACAGACCATGACCCTAAGTATACTGCCAAATTAGTTAAAATGTGCTTTAAGAACAACAGAGTGAATGTTTTGGAGTGGCCATCACAAAGCCCTGAGCTCAATCCTATAGACAATGTGTGGACAGAGTTGAAAAAGCTTGTGCGAGCAAGACAGCCTACAAATCTGACTCAGTTACACCAATTCTGTCAGGAGGAACGGGCCAAAATTCCTTTAAACTTTAAGCTTGTGGAAGGATACCCAAAACATTTGACCAAACGTATACAGTGTTAAAGCAAAGCTAAAAAAATACCAAGTAATGTATGTAAACTTTTGCCTGTCTAGAAATTAACAAAACATTCTCAAAAAGTAAATTCTCTCATTATTCTGGCATTTAGCAAATGTAAATCATTTAGGTAATCCTAACGGACCTAAAATAGTAAACGTTTAGTATTTACCATCAGACATTTTTTAAAAAATGGTTATGTTCCTTTTTTTAGAGTGTATGTAAACTTCTGGTTTCAACTGTATGTTGTCAGAATGAACCTGGGTTGTATTTGTAATGCTGTGCATTTAAAATGTTTATTAATAACAACAAATAATAAGCATATAATAGTTGTTGTTGTTGTTGTTGTTGTTGCTGTTATTATTATTATTATTATTATTTATTTATTTTTATTTTTTTTGAAAAATGCAAGCAAATTGAGTCATTTGTCTGTTATAAATACTTTTATTTTACTTAATAAATGTTTATAATATATGACAGACATACAGTAAATGTCCAAATTCTTTCAGCACAATTTTTTGTACCCCATACAGGATTCTATATATTGCCCTCTATATTTTTGTAATGCAATACAAAACCAATCTCGAGACTTTAATTTAAAACAAACAAACAAACAAACAAATATAATAAATATGATAAATGGAAGGAAATGCTATTTTTTAAAAACATATTATTTATTAACTAAATTTGAAAATTAACTGAATTCTTTAAAAGAAAAAGAAAAACATTATTCTTCTGCAAAATTTAAGATTTCTTTTAATGCAGCGCAGAGCTAATCCAGAGGAGAATCCATAAATCCATCGCAATAATCCTATAAATTGCCTATTTCCTTTAAGCCAAACACATGGAGGTAAAATACAATCTAAAGATGTTCTTGACACGTTTCTTGAGATTTACCAATCAATCAGAGCACAGTCAGTAATGCGAGGAGATCGGTGAGTAACTCCGTCTCCCTGCTTCGAAATTCTCAATGATTGACCTGAGGCACATCTACTGTGATGAGACGCCGGCCAAGCGATGGTCCTTCAGTTCCATCAGAGAAATCATTTGAGTCAATTCACTCACTGATGAGGCATGAATATATGTGGCAAATTCTGTTCGGGAGTGATTTATCCTAATTGTCACACTGGGACCTCCTATTACACTACTGCAGAACGGGTCAGTGCATTAGAAAATTAAAGCAGAGGCATTCATTTTAATTCTATTTGTAAATTCTCGCCTGTGGGATGAAGATGTGCTGAGCATGTATAAATGCGTCTATATGTCCCTAGAGTGGGCCCAGTGTTGGCCTTTCAGATGCATTCACCTCTACGCGTCCTGCACTGTGAAGGAAAGCAGACCCTGCCTGGATGTGTTTTGTTTTATGTGTAAGTGTGTGTGTGTGTGTGTGCATCCAAGTCCTCTCTCCTCTTAGTTCCACTTACTGCTTTTGTCCGGCGCACCGAGACTATCATTTCCACATTCATTATAAAGTCAAACCAGCGACCGGCAGCATGAATCGTCTAGCCGTATCATTTACTGTATGGATGGTCTTGCTCTAACCTTATTCCATTCCAGAGGTATTAAATGATTCAATTATTCTCTTTGAATTTAATGGAACATTAGGGAATCAGTCTGAAATTGATATCGGGCACAAACTATTACTGAGTTAATTATTGCTCCAGGTAGTTTTATAGTACTGACTCTACATATATATAAACTCTATTTTTCTGTCTGGCCATGGAAATATTCAGGAACGATTGCTTGTGATAAATTGATATGGTGATTTGATAGAGACGAAGCAAAGCTGATAATGTCCAAAGGGGTCGGAAAATCACTAATCCAACAAAATCTACAATTTGTGTGTCTTAAATAACCAGGTTAAGTAAATAATAAGTTGAAAATAAATAAATGAAATAAGAGTTTGTGTGGTTCTAAGAAGAAAGGTATAAGTATATACAGTATAAGACTGTTTTCAGAAGGTCTTCTTATTTAAAGAGATATTGAAGACATTTCAGTTTGCATTCCTGAAACTAAGACAGTCTGAAATTAAGACAGTCTCTTAATGACTTGCATGTGGAGTTACTACACTGAAAATGGATCTTTAAATTAAGCTGACACTTTGTTTAAAGGACTGTACGGTATACTAAGGCACAATCTCCCTTGAGGAACCCCAGGTTAGGTCATGGGCGTGATGGTGTAAGGAGATTTCAAGGTTAGTTTCTGTCAGACATAAGTTGGTTGTCAGTCAGAGAGGCTAAGAAACTGAGCTAACCAATATCTATACACACACACACACATATATATATATATATATATATATATATATATATATATATATATATATATATATATATATATATATATATATATATATATATATATTAAGGGTGTAACGATACGCGTATTCGTATTAAACCGTTCGGTACGAGACTTTCAGTTCGGTACGCATTACAAACTGAACGATTCAAACAAATTTCTAAAAAGATAAAAGAGAATAAGTGTACATAATATAATGTTTTCAGTGCAACAACGCTCAACAAGGCATCCCAAATGACTTGACCCTGGACATGACAGGCTTCCTCGTCCACCTCAAAAACACTACTCCAGTCAGGCACACGCTGCACTAGCTGCAAAATGGCAAACATTCATGTAATCCTCCTATAACCAACAGCGGGTCTGGCGTTTGGGAGCACTTTGGTTTCCCTGTATATTATGAGGGTGATGGCAGGAGAGTGGTGGATAAAAAAACCCTATGTTGTTGAATTATCGCTTAAAAGACGTGCGAATAAAGCTGCGTTTCCATCCAATGAGTCAAAGGGAACAAAACCATCACTTCCTGATTAACTGGCGCCAAATATCAACAGTAAAAACTGAATTTGCTACAGTAGAAGAAGCTGCGTCAATCTTTTCTTCATCAAATAAATGACTTGCGCCTCAGAAGGCAATCCTGACACACAGTGAAGGCGCGGTGGCGTTTGAAGGTGTCAGACACGGAGCACAGACGCTCTTGATTCTGGATGTCATTAATAATATAATACCACTAGTACTTAAACGGTAAGACGCTTTAGAATGACAAAAACAACATTTCAGATGGTTTATAATGTGCTGGTTTGTCCATTAACACACATTTTTATCATCACATGATCTCTTATAACAAAATCACATGACCTTTTTTTTAATGCGCACAATTTGTGCGGTAAAAGTGTTTCCATCGTAGTTTATGTGCATCTTTTCTTATCGAATGAAAAGTTTATCCTACTCAGTTATGCGCATGTTTTTTATGTGCATTTTCAAAATTTATGCGCATCATGTCGTTTCCATCAACCGTTTTTATGCGCATCTCCAAAATGCGCATAAAATTAGGTGGATGGTAACATAGCTACTAACATCACGGAGTCACTAACTAGAATTAGACGAAAACTAGACACGCGCACTACATGCAACTATCCCCGCAGCATTCAGACAGGAAATTTCTACAGATTCGAACAGGGCAAAACAAATCACAGAGGCGATCGGTACATTTATAGCTGTGGATATGAGACCTTAATCGGTAGTGGAAATTCTGGGTTTTAAGAAAATGTTAAATGTAAC